>QEPC01011180.1:1142838-1160145 GCA_003113815.1 Sphenodon punctatus
GCCTGAGTCTCTGGAAGGGTGGCATATAAATTTGACTAAATAAATAAATAGAAGAGGGCACATGTTGATTGAGCAGTTACACCAAGCAGCGGAAGCAATGTGATGGGCACCTTCTTTTATAAGCCCATGCTGTACAACAGGTACCATGCTATTGTCCTTGGGAAGAATTTGAAAAGTGACTATTGATCCTGGGTTTCTAACTGGTAACATCTTTAGCCTGTTTCTTGGCATTTGCTGAAGTGTCCTTTAGGACTGAAACAAAAAGCAATTTTAATCTGATGAAAATATTGCAAGAATCGAGAATTGTCACCAAGATCTCAGTGCAATCTTGATAACCGAAAAAATACTTGGTCCACTGAGTATTTTTTTCTCAAAATAGTGTTTACCGCAATACTATATAGCATTTTACCGTGTACTGCTTATTGTGTATCATGTTCATCCCATGATGAACATGAGTCGGGAAATGAGTCGGGAACTGTGATTCTTGACGATAACCGAGAAAAACCCGAGATTGAGTTTCAGCCCTAGTTCAGAGTCACTAACCCATGGACTGACTGCAGTGTTGACAGCTGCAACTCCAAGAACTCTAGTCTCCCTCAGTTGGAGCTAGTCCTGCTGAACCTAAGTAGTGCCGTACTGGGTCAGGCCATTGGTCCATCAAGCCAGTATCCTGACTCCAACAGTGCCCAATCTTTGTCCTTGGGAGAAGTTCCCAACAGGTCACAATGGGCAATCCATTCCCTGTTGTTCCAGCCCCCAACAGTAAGAGGTTATGTCCCCCAAAACCTGCTTTGGCTAATAGCCATTCATGGACCTATCTTCCAAGAACTTATCCGATCCCTTTATAAAGCTAGCTACACTACCGGCATTGACCACTTCCTCTAGCAGTAAATTCCACAAGCTTATTGTGCACTGAGTGAAAAAAATACTTCCTCTTTTTGTTTTAAATCTGTTGCCAGTTAATTTCATGGAGTGTCCCTTTGTTCTAGTACTGTTAGAGAGGGTAAATAACAATTCCCTATTTGTTCCACACCACTCGTGATTTTTTAAACGTCTATCATATCCCGTGTCTTCTCTTCTCCAAGCTGAAGAACTCTAACCTATCAAGCCTCTCTTTGTACGGAAGCCATTCCAAACTCTTTATCATTTTTGTCACCCTTCTCTGTACCTTTTCTAGTTCTATGTCTTTTTTGAGATGGGGTGACCAGAACTGCCCACAGTATTCCAGGTGCAGTTGTACCATAGATCTATTATAGAGGCATTATGATAGTTTCAGTTTTATTCTCTATCCCTTTCCGAATGATTCCTGATATTCTGTTTGATTTTTTGACTGTCCACACGCTGAACTGAGGATTTCAATGTATTGTCCACAAGGACTCCAAGATCCTTTTCCTTAGTGGTAACTCCTAATTTAGAACCCAGCATTGTATACATACAGTTCATCACTTTGAACTTGTCCACATTAAATTTCTTCTGCCATTTGGATGCCCAGTCACCCAATCTCACAAGATCCTCCTGCAAGTCTTCACATTCCACTTGGGTTTTAACTACCTTGAATAACTTTGTGTCATCTGCAAATTTGATCACCTCACTCTTTACTCCCTTCTCCAGATTGTTAATGAATATATTAAACAACACCAGACCCAGTACAGATCCTCAGAGTACTCCACTAGTTACTTTTCTCCACTGTGAAAACTGACCATTTATTCCTACTCTTTGCTTCCTGTCTTTTAACCAGTTGCCGATCCATGATAGGACACTGCCCCTTACCCCATGACTCTTGAATTTCCTCAAGTCTCTCTCATGAGGGATATGAAACGCCTTCTGAAAGTCCAGATACACTATATTGACTGGCTCACCCTTATCCACAGGCTCATTTACACCCTCAAAAACTTCCAATAGATTAGTGAGGCATGACTTCCCTTTCATGTTGACTTTTCCCCATTAAGCCATGTTTATCAATACACTCAGTCATTCTGTTCTTAACAACCGTTTCCACCAGTTTGTTCGGCACCAATGTTGGGCTCACTGGTCTGTAGTTACCAGGATCACCTCTGGAGCCCTTTTTAAGTATTCGCATTACTTGCCACCCTCCAATCCTCTGGTACAGTGACAACCTTTAAGCAATAGGTTACAGGTTACCAGTAGTAGGCCTGCAACTTCATATTTGAGTTCCTACAGAACTCTGGGATGAATACCATCTGGCCCTGGTGATTTGTTACTATTTAGTTTGTCAATTTGCTATAGAACCTCCTCCAGAGTTCCACATATATGTGACAGTGTTTCTGATTCTTCACCTACAAAGAGTTGGTCTAGCGTGGGTATCTCTACAACATCCTCAGCAGTGAAGATAGAAGCAAATAATTCATTCAGCTTCTCTGCAATGTCCTTATCTTCCCTGAGTGCCCCTAATGGCCCAACCAACTCTCTAGCAGGCTTCTTGCTTCTGATGTACTTAGAAAAGTTTTTATTACTATTTTTTTGTGTCTTTAGTGAGTCACTCCTCAAATTCCCTCTTGGCCTGTCTTATTAACGTTTTACATTTAATTTGGCAATACTTATGCTCATGACCCAGATTCTAACACAAATGTTTTTTAAAAAAATATTCTGCAGTAGTCTGCGGTCTCCTGGTCCTCCCCTGTCTGACCAGCCACCCAGCTGACTTGGCCCACCTCCTTCTCCTCCATCCTCCCTGGGGCAGGACTGGGTTGGATGGGGTGTTGCCAGGGGTTCGCCCTCCCCCCCCCTTCCCTGCAGCCCAGCAACTAACCTGGCCGGCGGTGGAGTGGCTCTGGCAGCACAGCCTGAGCCCAGCACGTTGGGCCCTTCCTCTACAAGCACAACCTGATGATACGGCAGGCCTGCACTTGCAGAGGAAGGCCCCAACATGTCAGGCTTGTGCTGCACTGCCAGAGCTGCTTCACTGCCGGCCAGGTGAGTTCCCTGGATCCTCAACTCACCAGGCCTGCCTGGCAGAAGGGAAACCTAATGTGCCAGGATTCCCCTGTTGCTGGGTGGTCTGGGTGAGTCCCTCCTTACCTCTCACCCCCCAGCCAGGCTGGACTGGGTGGGGATGTGTGCCTAGGGTTCTCTCCCTCCCCAACATGCCCAACTGGGAATCTCCTCCCCTCGCTCCTCCCTTGCACACTGGAAGGGAGATTCTGTGAAGAAAAGAGATTTCTGCAGGAAATTTGCACGTTGTGGTCCTGCATTTGGCTTGGTGCCCTGCTTGTCCTCTTTCCTATTCTCTTCATTAGGTCTAGCCTTCTAGTTTTAAAAAACACAACAGGGAGGTTCCCTCTTAGCACTCAGCAACTCTCACCCTGGCTGAGGAGCTGCAAGCAGGGATTTAAGTATAATCCGGACTGGCAATGCAACTTTACTAGGGCCCATCAATGCAGCTGCATCCCCTGGTATGTCCTCTGCCACAGCCTCTGTGGCATGGCTTCCCCACAGCTTCCTTGTCTCCATGGAGTCTATGCCGCCGCCAGCACTGTTGGCAGGAAGCTAGCCCAGGAGGTAGGAGAGCCGGCCCACGTGTGTGTGTGAGGGGGGGGAGGGGGGCTTGGCTGGTGGATGGGTGAGGGAGGAGATAAAATCTTCTGCACCAGGTACCATCCTGACCTTACCAGTGTTTCCGGCTGCAAGCTCCCAGAGATGCAGTTTGTCCTGCAAATCCAGATGTGTGTCTCATCGGTCATGTGCACAGTGAGAGGTCAGAAGAGGGGCTGTAACCGGAAGAAGAAACTAGCAGCAGGATGTAAAAATCTGTAGTACTCAAATGAATCACGTACCCTTTGCACCTAGCTCATGAGTGTCTACTTTTAAAGTCCTTTATTTCAAACTGCTATTTGCTTCAATGATGCATGATTGGAGTCTGAAGCAGCTAGAACTGCTTTGTGCACAATTGCTGACCTGCAACATAAGCAGTGAATTGGGTCTGAATTGTTGTGAGTTTGGTGGTGATTGAAACATAGTGGGGATGACAGTTGTTGGGAATCCATGCTCAAAGAGAGAAAAGGTATCATCCCTCTCAGTAGAGCTTATTCGGGTGTCACTGGGGCTACCCAGCCTCGCACTGGTTACAACCAAACCAATCCAAGCGGTGGGGGAAGAGTTGTTGGGAAAGGTTGCTTGTTTATCTCTGAATTTGGGGCTTTCAGGGAGATTTTAGCAAAGCAGCCTTTCCCATGTTTTTTTGTCTTCTGTTCCATTGGAAGCATTTTAGCTCTTGATGAAATACAAAGCTCCATTTCCTTTATTAAATTTAAGAGCCACTTTCTTAAACAGCAAAGTTTAATAATGAACACTGAAACTGGATCTATAACTTCATGAAAAGAGAGATGATTTTTTTAAAGGCAAATCATGCATGGTAATACCATCCATTGTTCTCTTACTGTGTTCTTTGTATTGCTTAACTCCCAATGAACAAAGAACCCATAACTGGAGTTGTAAAAATAATCCAGGCATTTAAGCTAACACTCGAAAGGCCCCTGCAAAACCCACGCAAAGGTGTGTCTTTGAAAGAGTGATTTATGGATTGTCTAAACAGGCTCAAACAACGAGTGCTTTGTGGAGGTGGTTTATTTTTTTTGTTTTTTTTACTAATGGTTCATTCTTCCTGAGTATCTAAGTTTACTGGAAGTGACTGGAAACTCTCTGCTCTGGAATAGGAAGGTCATCTTCTAGTTGATTGCATGGCTAAATTCCAATAAAAGAAATTGCACATGGTCACCCGTCTCTCCTTTTTATTTATTTATTTATTTAAAATGAAATGACCTGGATAGGTTGGCTTGTTTTAACTTGGTTGGTGGCAGCCTCTCTCCCAGCAGTACTGAACTTCAGCTGATTGGTTCAAATGATTTAACCATGTTGAGTGATCCAGGTTGGAGCATCCACGTTATACAAGCAAGGGCAGTTGACTAAACTGCGTTAGTGTTTTGGAAACCTTTCCATAATAATAATAATAATTATTATTATTATTAGCATTTATATAGCGCCAGTGATGTACCTGGCGCTTTACAGAGAATAAAATAGACATGATCCCTGCCCGAGAATGACGTTTAAACACTGTTGTAGCAAATGTGGTGCATGTGCATGAGTGCGTACATGGGGGAAACGACAAGGCAAGGAAGGGAGCCTAGCAAGTGAGGTTTTAGGAGCTTCTCTAGATTTACGCAATATCAGAACTTCACCCAGCGGAGTATTAAAATGGCACGTTTTCTTCCTTGGTGCTTGTCTGTTGGTCAGTGGAGATCTGTGTCCAGATGGCTCATACTCCGGCTTTCTAAGTCTGAGGCCATGCTGATAAACTGGCTTTAGTTAAACTAGAGCAAACCCGTGTGTGGATATTTTTCTTTGGATTTTTGGAATGATTGGTTGACTTACAGATTAGTTTAGATTAGATCTATTTCTTATCGCTTTAATATATAAACCAAAGCAAAATGGAAATAAGGATGTCTCCTAGCCTTTTGCGTCTTTTTTCTGACATGATTAAAAATCACAGTATTGGTTCAATCGCGGCTCAGTGAGGACAGAAGTCTAGTCTTCAGTGGAGTTGACTTTACAGAAAACACTGTAGCTTTATATTGGTGTAACTGAGATAAAAAACTGGACCAGATGTCTTTGATTAGCAGCAGTAATTAAATGGAAAACCTGCAAAATTATATCATGGATACATGAAAGTTTGTTCGGGCTTTTGTTGTTGTGCATAGGCTTATAGTAATGTTGCAGCAGCAGGCAAGTTGTTTTTCACGGTTAACCCTTCAGAATGCACCCAGCTGTACAAGGGCCCTAATAGTCCATGAGAGGGAGTGGAGTCCCAGCTGTTGTGGCAATTTTAACAGATCAGCAGGGCAGCTTGGCTTAAAAGCTAATGAACAGAGAGCTGTTCAACAAAGATACTTCAGAGGGAATAACCTTTCACCCCTCCCCTTCATAAGGATTATTAGATAATTTTAGAGAAGTAAACGGTTAATTTTGCACAAAGTTCCTTCTCTCTCAACCCAAACAGACATGCAAATAAAAAGCCCTTGGGACGGGAGTGCCTTGTAAGAGCCACATCCCAAGGGCATTCCTTAATGAGCCATCTCATTCTGTCTGGCCTGAAAGGAAAACAGTAGAGGTAGAGACTTTTCTTTGTCCGTGTGTAGTCTTAATCTGATTCATTCTTAATCATCTCCAAGGATTATAAAAACAAAAACTCCTAAAAATGTGATTCTTTTTACTTCTTCTCTTCCAAACATCATTTATTCAGATTCTTTTATCATCTTGCATTTCTTTGCCAATGAATCAGCTGCCTCCCACCCCGCTAACAAAAGTGGGGAAGGAGTCGAGCTTTCTTTGATTCGTTCAGCAGCACAAGTGGTTCCATAGCCTTTTATGCTAAGGAGTGGATGTGGCTCTTGAACAAATTGGCCCTTCTTCGTTGCTGGCCTATGCCATCTTGTTATCCAGCCAGCTGTGTTTTGATCTTGGAGGGCCGTTTGAAGATTAAATTGAGACATCTTTTGTTACTATTAAGTGCAGTAATTAAATCAGCTCAGTGTTGTTTAAGTGTGGAAAATGTCGCTTCGCTGGCCCACGGACGCCTGAAGTTGCCATTAGACAGCTGTGTTGCTTCCAGTGCTAATGATGAAGAGGCAGACAAAAAAGAGCCCAAGTGCTCTCTAAATAATTTCCAACTCTTCCTGAGTTACTCCAACCCCCACCGCTGCCTTTTCCACACCTTTTCATGGGAGGCTTCTTTCCCGCTCCGCACACTTGGTGAGGAACACAGCTTTTGAAAAGGGGAATCTGAGCTCCTAGAAGCCGAGAATTGAAAGTATGCTCCCCCAAACAAGGAACCCTGTTGAAAGCAACTGTGTGAAGTGTATGGGCAAGATGGCTGAGGTATCCAAATGAGCAGCTGCAGCTCAAATTCAGTGTTTGCTGCCTGGGAACCTGCGAGTACTTGGCTCTGTGACTAGCCTGAGAAACTTGGTTTGTGTTGCGATTCCTTCCTGCATAGCCCTTTCTCCAATGAGTGCATCCTACTGGCCAAACCAACTGTATCTAGCCGAGTCATTCTGATACATGATGTTGGTTTGATGGAAAAGTTGGTAATCCCTGGGATTTGGAAGGTCTAGCTGAACATGGCCCTCGTAACATCTGAGGTCAAGCTGGTGTTTCAGAGATTGGAGCAAGTTTTCCCTAGATGACCTACCTTGTTTTCTGCTTGTGGGGCAAATTGCTCTGTAAATGGCCATAGAGCATTGGCCCAAACGTAACTCTAGCTACTGGTTTCGGCTTTAAACATGCATCTGGCTGTTAAGTCTGTTCGTGCAAACACACCTGCTTTAACACAGTTTGGGATCAAAAAAATCATCGGTGTGAACAAGTAGATGTCACTAGTAAGTCATTGTAATCACTGTTACGTCTAGGGATGCCCACCGCCTTGCTACCAACTTTTGGTCATCCAGAGACCATAGAGACATGGGTTTTTGTGAAGGGCTAGTTACAGCTCTGTGGCATTTCTTGTGAGTGGGGGGCGGGGATGCTGGGATGGTAGAAAGAACAACAAAGAGGCATGGGAAGGACCTGGGGGATTGAGGGGAGGAGGCTGGGTGTGTTTTCACAGTTGGATTCTCTTTGGAATGAAGCTTTGCCCACACAATTCAAGCCATTTCTTTTTTGGGGCATGCCAGCCCCTTTGCCAGGCTGAACCCAACTTTTCCCTCTCACAGCTGGGTGCATGGCAGCAATAAATATTGTCCAGGGAGGAAACTACCAGGTTTCTGCGAAGATGTGGTGGCATATACATCTGTACATGCAGCTGTACGCCCACAGTTTCAACATGGGAGGGATGGATTTGCACATGTTTATCATTCTGTCTGGTAACACGCTTAGAAGGTGGCTACGTTTGTGAGCCCGGGAAAAGAAGCAGGAGGAGAAAGTCCTGTACAGACGTTTACAGGTTGAGTGTGGTTTTCATGCTGGATTCATGCAGGCTGGAACATTGCTTCATTTCTGGCAGCACAGGTCGCCTCCCAGCTCGTTTTTGCCCTACTCTTTAGAAACTCCGCCTTCTCCCACACATGTGTTTCAGTTTAGCACATCAATTTATCACACCAGGGAAAGAGTTTCTTTTCTTGTGGTTCCTAAACGTTCTGAAACTCAGTGACTCTAGCCCAGGGGCCGGGAACCTTTTCTGTCCCAGGGGCCACATTGAAAATTACTTCAAGCTCCGAGGACCACATAGAGGTTTGGGGCGTGGGTGCTTAACGGGTATATTCAAGAAAAGAAGGGCCCAGCTCATGCTTCTGTGCCATGGATCTGTCCTGTGCAGGCCCTCCTCGCTGCTCCCTTATCCTGAGCTCAGTTTTTCAGTGCTTGGAGGCAGAAACTGGAAGCCAAAGGCCAAATCCTGGTGTTGGAAAGGGACCACATAAAAAACCCCAGGCCTGAGGTTCCCCACCCTTGCTCTAGCCTCTTAATATGGGTGCAACAGGCTCCGTGTACAATATCTCCAAAAGCACGGTGTTGGAGACTGCCAAGAAAGCCTCATACACACCCACAAGAAGTACACCCCACCCTCCCTGCAAAGTTATTTTGTTAGTACATCCTCCCAGATATTACTTGGAGGCAGCAATCTTAAGCAAACCCTCCCCCGTCCCCACCGTAATTTCTCCAACGGTGCCTAATTTTGCATCACTTGGTGATGGTTGGTGGTTTTTAAAGGGTGCTAAGCTTATTTGCATCCTGCTAGTGTTTTTCAGTCATTACGAGGGCAAAAGTAGCATGGCAGATGGGTGGGGATGGGGAGAGCCAGGAGGCTTGAGAGATCTGTTTCCCCTGCCTTGTTTAAAATCATCTGTTAAAATGCAGCCGCCACACGCACCTCCGATCAGACTAATGGCGTCTGCCACATTGCAAATACACAGTCATTAGTTGGTCCAATTCATGCACACTGAGGTAGGCGGGCAATGTGAATGCAAAGGAGACGGAGAGAATAGGGGGTGGGGTGGGAGGGGGGAGCTTGGTAATACAGTGACAATGAAACATACGGTAGTCACACTGGAAAACTTTCTCCTTCATTAGCAGGGATCTGTTGAGTTTCTGCTCACATTAGGGTAATTAACACAAGTACAGATTGTTGAACATCTGTGCAGTTTTAACTATATGGCCGGTTCCCAGGCTTTTAACAGGGTTGTGAGGAGCCAAATGCAAAGCAGTACGAAAAGCCCACACACTATTCATTTTACTGAAATTAGCATTTCTGGATGAAAGCTGATGTTGCAGCACATCGGGTATAAATTTTCTCTGGTCTGACGCCAAGTTGGCTAATGATCTGAGATTAGTGTTTGTTAATAAATTTATGTTAAAAAAAAATCTTTGTTACTTTAAATATTCTTGAGGGGAAGTTCCTATTCCATTTTTGTAAACATATGTGGGTGGATTATATCTAATATGCTTCTAATGATCTGCAATGAAAACCCAGGGAAGAATTGCCATGACAGCCTGAGTTAGGCTTTTGGCTTGGTGGGTGTATCGGTTTTATGATGTTTTCAACCAAACTGCAGGTCTCATTTTGTTGTCTCACAAATGCCTCTAGGGCAGCACTTGTGGTATGCTGTGGATACAGCTTGTTTAAATAAAGACTATAAATGTCTGTGTGGAAGACATTTGCGAGTACTTGACTTCTATAGGGTACTCTTGCCCAACGTATATAAAGCATGCACAGTCTATGGGAATATTTATTTATTTGAATTTATTCACTTCCCTTCCCGTAGAGACTCCGGGTGGTTCACAAGTCATAAAATAACAATAATAAAATTCAAACCATAATAACTTTCAACCCCTATCCCCATCCACCCAATACTTCTTCAAATAAAAATGTTTTACACTGCCTCTGGAAGATGCTTGGGCTCAAATGAACCTCCTGGGGAAGGGAGTTCCACAAAACGGGGTTAGCAACCGCGAATGCCCTGCTGCGCACCCATGGACATGGGTAACCAATGGAACCTGCAAGAGAGCGCTCCCGGCTGACCATAAGAGCCGCGAAGGAACATAGTAGGGCAGGCAGTCTTTCAGATATATGGGACCCAGACTGTCTAGGGCCTGTCTCTTATACACATCTAGATGTGTATAAGAGACAGGTTCTACACCAGCTACAGCTTCTGAGCAGTCATCAAGGGCAGCCCCACATAGTGTTTTGCAGTAATCTAGCCTCGAGGTGATGAAGGCATGGATGACAGTGGCCAGATCCGAATTAGAAAAAAAGGTCGCAGCCTTCTCACCAGATGGAAGTGGTGAAAAGCGCTCCTGGCCACCGGTGTTCCAGGCGCAATGAGGGATCCAGAAGCACTCACATTCCAGTCAATAACAGGCATTCCAGTCCCCTCCCAAGTTGCAAGACCAGCCAACCATTATCACTTCAATGTTGTCAGGATTCAAGTTCAGTCGGCTTACCCTCATCCAGTCCCCAACAGCAGCCAGACATTGAGTAAGCACCAAGATTGCGGGACCTGGATCGGATGAAAAAGAGAGGTAGAGCTGAGTGTCATCAACATATTGACATCTTACCCCAAACCTCTGAATGACCTCGCCTGATGCCTAGCAGCCTCTGATACACGTAAACAAGAGGGGAGATGGAATAGAGTCCTGTGGGAAACCACAGGGGAGGTCCTGAGGGGACAGTGAGCAATTGCCCATCACCACTCTCTGGGACCTCTCCAACATGGAGTACCAGGTCCCGCAGTCGTGTCAACACCTCATGATTAACTGTACCATATGCCTTGTCCATTTCAAGGTACAGATCCTTGACCAAAGCCACAAGCACATGATCCGTACAGATGAATAAATTATGTATTTATCTCAGAAGGCTGTTGACCTGTAATTTAGGGCTTGATTGAAAGCCCATTTGATGTCTACAGAAACAGGCTTCCATGGATTTTGGTGAGTTTGGGATCATGCTCTTTGAAACCACTACTTTTTTTTCTCATGCTTTAACTTGCCTGTTGAGAGCCACTAAAATCTGCAAGCTTGATGTTCTCTGGGTTTCTGTGGTGGAGTATTTCTGCAGAAAGACATTAACAGTGAAATGCATCTTTCTTCATCAGGTTGTTAGCCTTCTGGGTGCCTGGCAAGGACTTCCAAAGTTTCTTTTAGAATTAGAGGTGTTAATTTATGCCACTTTTTAACATTGTTAAATTGCAGTGTTGTTCTTGGTTGTGTTTTTACATGGTGATCACATGCATGGAGAGAGTATCCCTAGCAGACTTCAAAAGAATGGTCATGATTTCCCCCCCTCCTTTCCCCCCCCTCTTTTTCTTTCCATAACTTTTCCACTAGAATGTTATTGGGGGAGGATTCTAGTTCAGAGTGTGCACATGTCCAGGTGCACATCTATAAATCAAATTTGAGGACAAGTCCTTGGAGAGTGATGACGAAAAGTCATAGAAACGTTTAGGAAAATTCAGCTATCCCAGGCATTGTTTTGTTCCTCAGATGCAGAAATTTTGTATGAGCTTTTAGGTGGTGATAGTGCAAATCTGGTTCTGTTTATCATTCTAGCTAAGAGCTGATCTTTGTTACACCACACTGATGTCTCTGCATTTTAAAGAAAAGACATTAACTTGCTGATCGAAGCTGACTCCTCACTTCAGAGGAATTAAAGCTCTTGACAAGAATTCACTGCTCTAGTCCTTTTTGTGTAGCTGCAGCGGTGCTGAAGAGTGTCTTCTGCCTTTTAGTCTTCCATTCAGCCCAGGGCTTCTCTTGGCAGCTCTGATGAGTCTCCGTGAAATTGTTTCAGCTGTTACCATCATATCCACTAGCTCTCTGTCGCCCCCCCCCCCCACACACACACACAAATTCCACAAAAGAGATCTTTTCCAGTGTATGACACCTAAATACAAAATGCCGTTTTGTGAACCTTGGAAACAGGTCTCTTTCACACGTTACCAGGAAGGCAGGGAAACTTCCATGAATGCAATCGTGGATCTATTCCCACGGGATATTAGTGCGTGTGTGCTATTCCACTTTTATTCTGCGAGAACACCTGTCGTTATAAAAGCTACATTGGGGGGACCCGGTCATGTGTGAGTGTTCTCGCGGGATAAAAGCGGAATAGCGCATTCTCTCCTGCGCTAATTCCCATGAGAACAGAGCCACGATTGCATTCACAGATGTTTCCCTGCCTCCCTGGTGACATGTGAAGGTAGCCTTAGGCCTTGTCTGTGTTCGAGGAAAGGGTTTGGGGTTTTAAGGTTTTTTTGTTTGTTTACAAATGTGCAGTACATGTGAATAGCTTCCCTCATTTAAGGGTCAGATCCAAAGTCCATCCAAGTTGATATAAAGAGCTTGCCTCAGGCTATTAGAGAAGACACAATCTGCCCCACTGAGTGTACAGTCCAAGCCAGGGAAAGGGAACCTCCTGCCCAGGGGCCCAAATGTGATCCATGGCAAGTTTTTAGGTTGCCCCTTTTCACTTCCTGGATCTGTCCTCTTGTTTTCAGTTCCTACCCCCAAGCACTGAAAAATTGAGTTCAGGGTAAGGAGCAGAGTTGAGCAGGTGTGCATACAAAGATATATCCATGGCACAGGTCCATGGTCTCTGAATCCTCCTTCCTAAGCACATCCCTTAAGCACCCCCACCCCAACTTTTTTGTGGCCCTTGGAGGTTGTATGAATTTTCAAAGTGGCCTCTGTTAGGGAAAGGTTTCCCCACCCTTGGTCTAAGCCAAATAAACACAAGACACTGGAAGGTACTGGAGAATATGGGGATTACTGCTGGTGAGGAGAAAGCAGGAGGGGTTACAGGAAGAAGGAGAAAGGTGTGTGTCAAATGGAATGGTTTTCTGTGGTTTTGGGTGCAGGGAGCTGTTTGCTAGGAACTCATAGCTAAGGTAGAAATGTGGATGCAATTGATTTGCGTATGTAAATTTCTCTGGTGAGGATAATTCCTCTGACATTCAAGTATTTTATGTGAACAAAGGGAGAGAATAAAAGCGTCCCCGTTCTGTGTTTGTCATTCTGCAGTGAGTCTACCTCCAAGGTCATTACGCCAGAGGGGTAAAAGGCTATATCTAGAGGGTCTAATAGAGACAACAAGGTCAGCTCCATGTAGACTTTGGCAGCCGTACATGAGGAATTGTGTAAATCAAATATGACATGACTGTACTGCAGACAAGAAATCTGTCCCAACTTGATAGGAGTCAATATCTCCTTGAGTCTTTTCAGTGCTTCATCGCTTGCGACCGAGGAGGACGTCTTGTCACGTGAAGATTATGGGAGCAGCGAGAGACGCTCTCATAGCGGTACGCGGTCAGTCTCCATTATAAAGCATGAACATTCTGTTGCTTATAAAGTTGGCACCATCAAGTTGTCACCTGTTTGTCTGAAGGTTGGCGGTGAGGGGCGCTTGGGTATGGGGTACAACCTTTCCAGATTTCATACCTATTGGACGAAAACCAAAAAAGTAATAGCAGTTGAAAAACTGAAGAAAAAGTTTTTACTTCTCGTATCAGACGCTTTTTGGGGGGTGTCAGTACTTAATGTTGAAATATTGCATTGGCGTTTACTATTATGTAATTAAGGGACGTTTCCTTGGAGAGTCTTGTATTTCAAGTTTTATAATCCATCCCGTGGTTTCAGAGTTTAAAAAATCATTGAAGTCAATGGGAGTCTCCATAACATCCTGTACGTGCAGTTAAGAACCACCAGGGCGCAGCATGAGCAGGCAGCAGAGTGGGCTCTCCCTTGCCGGCACCTGTCTGCCACTCTCTGCATGGTGGGGGTCAGATAAAGTGGGGGAAGGGAACAAGTGTTTATTTGCCTCATTCTTGGGCGGATGATGCATGTGAGTAGCGCCCAGGCCAGGATGCGCTGGGAAAGGGAAAGCCGTGCTGGCTGTTTTAAAGTCCTGTCAGCTTCCTGGATGCACCCCGGTACATCCAGGCGGGTGGTGGAAGTTTTAAACAATTCAAGGGCTTTGGCTGGGGGCTTTTTGAGGGGGTGCCCTGGCTGAGGGACTGGGGAGGACAGTCCCTCCACCAGGGCATCATATTGGCAAACCTCCAGGGAAACCCCTTTGGAACCCGCTGCTGCTGGGTGAAGAGAAAAGGGAGGAAGATCCATGTTGGCTCCCTCTTTCTCCACCCGGTGGCAGCTGGCGGCTTGTTGCAGGGTCCTTCTGCCAGGGCAGCCCCTCAGCAAGGCTCCAACTAAAGCCCCTTTGGACCCTCCTGTTACCAGCCAGAGAGAGACGTGAGGAAGGTCCACACCGGGTCCCTCTCTCTGCCTGAGTGGGCTGGGCTAGGAGCTCGTCGAGAGAGTGTGGGTGGTACTCCCCAGCTGGGGCTCGTGGGTAGCACAACCAGGGGGCTGCATCTGTCCCGTGTAACTACTGACCCCTTCCTCCCCACTCCCCATGTCGTCCTCCGGCTCTCCCCATGTTTTGAAATTCCTGTTAAAATCACAACAGTTCTACTCACAAAATTGAAATGATTTATCTTATCAGTGCGAAATTACATAGGCTAGATCACTTGAGTGAGGGGTACAGGCTGTCCAAATCTCAGGCAAATTGAATGAAAAACAACAAAATTACAGAACTTTGACTTTTGGGGCAGAACTGTGTGTTCTCCCTTTTGCAACTTTTTCTCTTGACAGGCAAAAGTGTGTTTAAATTTACCTGTCTGGAGGTGTCAGAAAATTCAAGTGTGCATTCTACTCCTTTCCTGAGTTTCAGTTTTTAAAATCCATTGTGTAGTTTTTAAGTTACGATGTTTTGAAGTTCCTATTAGCGCTGCATTGGGGACCAAAATGAGTACCCATGGGTAGTACCCGTGTTTTCAGGCACACGACAGGCTACCCGAGGACCAGTCGGGTGCCTGATGTCCAAAAATGTGGCAAAACTGTCAAGCCCCAGCTGGGAGTGCTGTGGAGTCTGGTTGCAGCCAGGGTCTGCCATTTTCAAAGGCCAGCCTGCGTTTTCCCCTTCCCCACAGCACGGCTCAGGTGAGAAATGCTGTTTGGGGGGTGGGGGTGGGGGTGCCCTTTGAAACGTAGAAGTTCTGGCTGGGCTCGCTGTGGTGCTGGGCTCTGCAGCGGTTCCGGATGGGGCCTGTCACTTTTAAAGACCAGCTGGTGCGTTCAAGCAGCCTGTTGGGTCCCATTTGGACATTGATGGTACCCGAACAGTTTGGGGTCGATTCAGAAATCCCAGATTTGTCGGAGGTACCTGAATCACAAGTCCTTATGTTATCCAATGGAGAGAGTGAAATTTTAAAATGTCATGATGTACATGGGATTATACGTACAAGAAACATAGGTATGTTTTATGTACGTCTCCCTGTATGCTGTCCAAGAGAAGAGAGTGGGTATCGTGTGTGGGATATAGGTAGAGAGGTGATTAGACATAGATGCTACGTGGAGGTGCTACGTACAGCTACCCTACTTATTCCCTTTCTCTATGAGAGGGGAGAGGGAGGCGTACATAAAATGTACATGTTTGTTATACGTATAATCCATCTGCGTGCACAGGTTTTATTATCTACCAGGGGCTGGGAGCCAGGACTCCTGGGTTTGGGGCGGGGAGCTAGTGGGTTAGAATTGGAAGGGGGGCAGGACTGGGAGGCAGGACTTCCTGAATTCTCCAAGAGGTAGAGGTGGCTAGTGGGTTAGAGTGGAGGAGCCTGGAAATAAGTAGGGTTGCCACCTATGTATATTTTTCCAGGCCACTTATGCAAAATACATGTTTCAGGGCCTGCATTAGCACCTATGGCACCAATGCAAGTCCTGCAACATGTATTTTTCATAAGTGGCTTGGAAAGATATACATAGGTGGCAACCCTACCTGGGAGCCAGGACTCATAGGCGCTATGGGAGCTGCAGGCTGCGCTGGAGTGTCGCTAATGGTAGCTGGACTAGGACAGTTTACAATGGGGTACATGCTGCCAGAAAGTCCCGAAAATTCCCAGACAGTCCCCAAACATCCTCCCAAAGACAGTCTGTTTTTTTCCACGTTGGTACTGTTATAAGAGTGGGAATCCCGTGTATTCCCCTTTCAAAACCATGGAAATGATAGGATCAAAACGCCTTCAGTTGAAGAGAGGAGTTAAGGCTCTTACAAATTGAGCCGTACTCCAAAAAGCATGAAAATTCTAAGTTAAGGCTCCTCCCTTAACTTGTGCATCATGTAAGCAGTAAAAACATTGTACGGTCTCACATATTGTGCTCTCCTACAACCTAGGCTCCATGCACCCACACTTTGCCCTGGCCTTTCCGCCCCAGTCCTCTTCCTCTGCAGGTTGGGGCAACACTGAAGCTGGGGACAGCAAACTCCTCTCCGCCCCATTATTATGGACAATCTCTGTTTCCACTGTAGCCCATACATATATTTCCTCTCCCACTCTTCACCGCTCCTAAGGCTTGTCCCTGAGTACACATAACCCATCTCGCAGCCTTCTCCCCCCATATATGCCCCCTCATCACCTGGGTGCCCCCCATATACAGCCCCCAGAACTTGGCTGTCCTGTTCTTCCCAACTCAAATGAAAGCGTATCCAGAAAGAAGGGGGTCGGGGGGCAGTAAGCTGTGCCCGACCTCTAGCTGTCCCCAGTTTCAGTGTTGCCCCCAGCCTGCAGAGGAAGAGGATTGGGATTGAAAGACCAAGGCAAAGTCTGGGTGCATGGAGCCTAAGTTGTAAGCGAGTACAATATGTGAGATTGTACAATGTCTTTACTGCTTACATGGTGCACAAGTTAAGGTGGGAGCCTTAACTTACAAATTGAACCATGCCCAAATAGCATGGAAATTGTAAGAGCTTTAACTCCTCTCTTAAACTGACATTTTTTTTGATCTTATAATATGCAATTCTAGAAGACATGTGAACAGTGACAGTTACCACCCTGTGAAAGGATAATAGCAAAGAGAGCCTTGAATGGTGGAGGTTCTGCATGGAGAGGGACACAGGGAACAAGCCAAAATGTAAAATAAAACCCGTAGTATTAGCAACGTCCATCAACCCCCTGTGCCAGCCAAGTCTATTTGCATTCTCCTATTGGGGAGTTGCTAGCTGCCATGGAACAGTTTATATTCCAGCCTGCTTTGGCTTTGAATTATGCATGACCAATTTATCATGCCCCCAGCTGAAAAACTAATTGTGTCCCTGGGATATATTTACTAGAAATTGTAGTTTGCTGTGCTGGGGTCCCCAGAGTGTCCGGCAGAGCAGATGACTGGGAAGTTATGGCTACACACACACGCACGCGCACACACACAACAGAACTGCTGGCTCTGAATAAGCCCAGGGATCATTGATAGATT
>QEPC01011180.1:1164175-1218975 GCA_003113815.1 Sphenodon punctatus
TATGCTGATGATACTCAGCTGTACCTCTCTTTTTCAACTGACCCAGACCCTGCTGTCTCGTTGCTATCCCAGTGTTTGGAGGCTGTGGCGGAATGGATGCGGCAGAGCAGACTGAAGCTCAACCCCGATAAGACGGAGGTGATGGTGGAGAGAGCGAGGGAGGTGGTGGCCCCCCTGATTGGGGGGGTTCTCCCTCCTATAGCTCAACAGGTCCGGAGTTCAGGGGTGATACTGGACGCAGACCTCCGCCTGGAGCGGCAGGTGGAGGCAGTCGCTAAGTCTGCCTTCCACCAGCTATATCTGGTGCGTAGGCTGCGTCCATTTGTCTCCGGCCCGGACCTGGCCTCCTTCATCCATGTCTTCGTCACCTCGAGGCTGGACACTGCAACGCGCTCTACGTGGGGCTTCCCTTGTTCCTGGTTCGGAGGCTGCAGCTAGTGCAGAATGCGGTGACTCGTCTCCTGATGGGGACGGATCGTCGGGAGCATATTACACCTGTGCTCCGAGCTCTGCACTGGTTGCCGATAGCGAGCCGAGCTAGGTTCAAGGTTTTGGTGTTGATCTATAAAGCCCTTTACGGTCTGGGCCCCTCGTACCTCAGGGATCGCCTCGCCCTCCGCGCCCCAGAGGGGCTCCTGCGGTCGGCTGGGGGTGCCTTCCTAGAGGTCCCCCATGTAAAGCGGGGGCCACAATGGAGAGGGCATTCTCGGTGGCCAGGCCGCACCTTTGGAACTCCCTTCCGGAGGAAGCTCGCCTGGCCCCAAGCCTGTTGTCATTCCGGCGAAGTTGTAAAACCTTGCTGTTCACCCAGGCCTTTGGGGGGGGGGGGGAGATAGGGTTTTGTTCATCGCCCCCACCCTACTCTGTATATTGTTTTTAATGTTTTCGGTTGTATTCCCGGGGCCCTGTTTTAAAATATTTAAATTGTTGATGTTTTTAAAATTGTTTTATATTTTATAATTGTTTTATTATGTTGGAAGCTGCCCCGAGCTGTTCTCGGGAGGGGCAGGATATAAATGTCAAAAATAAATAAATAAATGAAATAAATCTCACAAGGGCCACCTGTGTCAGGGCCATCTCACAAGGGCCACTTGGCTATATCCACAGCAAGCTGTGCATGATGTCGGTAAAAAGAGAATTGTCTAGTTTCTAGTACATTCTACTTCCCAAGCACCTCTATTAATGTTTGGTGAGGGGGGGGGTTGTAAATTCAAAAGTTTTATACGGCTTCTCTTCTTCCACTTGCCTGATTTTTGTTTTCAAATGTATTTGATTTCTCACAAAGTCACTGGCTTGTGAACAGTTTACATACAAGTAAATATCCAAATTACAACAAATAAGTGGAAACCGATTTGCTTTTGGTGAAGCGGTGTCATTTCATCTTGAAATACACAAAATCATCCCAGCATAAAAGACACTCTAAGCTGACTTCACAAGCTGCTGAATTTGAGGAGTTGTTCATGGCAACCGCACAATGGACTAGGTGTGCTTTCCGCGTATTTAAGAAGAGATGGTCATGTTTCCAAGAACCTGACAATCTGGAAATCAAGATCCCGATCTGGATGGTTTTATGCTAAAACTGATCATCTCCTTTATTCAATCTGAAGCTTTGAGACTGTATAGCATGGAGGGTTAAATAAGAAAGTGGGGCTTGCCTAATCTCTAGTGTGTATTCTGAGAATTGAGTAGCCTGGGAATGTTTTTTTTTTAAAATAGTAATAATAATAATAATAAATAATTTAGATGCAAGTGCCTCTTGCTCCATAATGTTTGGAGACTGCTGTCAGCTAAGGAACAATCCTCTCCTCCATTAAACTCACTCCACTTAGAGGGACTGACATTAAAGAAGAAAAATGTGCATTAGTTTCTCTTTCGCAGTTCGCTGATTATGAAGGTGGCTCTCTGGGCCATTGGTCCCCAACCTGTGGCTCACGAGAGATGCCCTTTCAGTTGCCAAGAGCAGATTGCCTTCTAGAGGGAGGAGAGGTTTATCAATTTGTTGGGGGTAGGGGAAATAAAGAGAGTGTCCTGCGTTTGGGTTCTCAGCACCAGAAAATGCTCATAACAGAGCCACAACCATTAGCCAAAGTGGTGGGGAAGCATGCTCATGGAGCTGGAACTACTGGAAACTGGAACTGGATGGATCATGCAGTAATTGCACGGTGACGTCTTCAATATTTTCCTCCAAAGGATCCAGAACGGTCACTGTGAGAAAAAGGATACTAGGCTAGTTGTGTACCTGCCAACTGTCCCTATTTAGGGAGCTCAGTCCCTCTGTGGGTGCTGAATCCCACTGTTCCTCTTTCTCTCCTGAAAGAGGGACTTTGATCCCCTGAGGGAGAAAAGCCTTGGGTGCCTCTTTCCTGGTTGCCTTCCAGGAAAAGCATTTGAGAGGACAGTGGGGATATGATGGAACAACAAGAAACTAAGTGGAATGAGAATCAGGAGAGCTTCTGACCTTTGTGCCCTTGGAATGCTGGGAGGGGTGAGAGGGCGGAGCTTATTCACTGAGGGGTGGAGCGTACTGGCCAAGGGGGGCAGGGCTTGTGCCTCTGACCGTTTTGAAACGTTGAGAGGTATGTAGATAGACCATGGATATCTTCCCATTCATGATAACGTTCTCTCGGCTATAAAATATAGTCAGGATTCTACAACAAAGTTTGGGTAGGTGGGAAAGGGGGAATGGGTCATGGGCTGAGAAAAGTCCTGATCTGGAGAGAGAATATTAGCACTGCAAAGGCGTTATGTAATTTTAAAAAATGAATTATTAACTGTTGTTGAAAGTGACAAACACTTTGGAACAAAAAGGAGGCAGGGAAGAAAGTGAGAGAACCTGATCCCTTCTGGGATGCGCGTTGGCTCCAGCTGGGCTAGAATGCTATTTTAATTTGGTGTTTTCTTTTGTCGACAAATAAATAGCACTTTGAGGTGGGAAGGACAGGAGAATAATAAGAATCTGTTTGCAAAGTGAATTGAAAGTGGGGCCAGGGTATCTCTAGAGAGTCATAATTTTAAGTTTGTACATAAGCATTTTTAAAATACTGTATGACACCCCCCCCTCCTCCTCTTTCATTTATTTTTCTGTGTGGTGCAGGGTGTTTGACTTCTCCGTTTACAGATTTCTGGAGGGTTGTGGCAAAATGCTTTGGACTCCAGCGTAGAAATAGTCACGTGGAGCGGTTCTGTGGCTCCTTGTTCAAAGAGGTTGCAGATTTTTTTTAACTAGGAAACCTCATAGAGTATGTTGGTAATTTGTTTTTCTGTTGGCTAGCGTAGCATTTATGAAATTACTATTCTTCCAAGCAGAGGGGAGAGAGTGCAGGGAAGGCGAAATGAGAAATAAAATTGAGACTGGCTCTCTTGTACAGTAGCAGTTGTGGTGGTTAGGAGGAGGCTGGGGGGAGGGGGCGGGGCGGGAGGCAGGAGATCTGACTCAAATTGCAGTTTCTACTGTGATCGCATTTTCAGTTGTAGCCAGATAGGCGTCTGTGGATACTTTTGCCTTTTCATTATTCAGGAATGAAAGACATTAGTGAGTCCAAGTTAGCACTCCCTTGCTGGTGGTTCTATTAGCCTGCTAATGATCTTCCTAGGCTTTAAATATCTACAAACGTGTATTCACAAGGGCTTGAATCTAGGGGTGGACCAGACAAATTGCAGCTCTCCCAGCCGAGTCAACCCAGGGTTCTGCTGGAGACACCTTTGATGTTCCTGTCAACTTCCTTCATAGACCACTGAAACAAGTGTTGGTTTCATTCCCCTAAAGAGCTTCAGAGGGGAGAATTTCCCTGCTAATAGCCTTTTCAGGAGTCTGATTCTCCCTTTCCCTCTAATCCCTGCAAATTATGAACTTTTGCTCCTGTGTTGTGGGTGGCACTAATGGTTTTGTTTTCTACCATTTTACCCTTTTGGCTTTGCTATTTCTCCGCCGTCTGTTATCTGCTGTTCTAGGGCTGGGTTCAGCTGTCTGATTTTCTGCCTAGCTGTTTCTGTACCTGAGAAGGGGCAGTAGGGAAGGCCAAACGTGTTCTGAGGGCCCAGCCCGAGGAGGGGCAGTATGGAAGGCCAAAGGTGTTCTGAGGGTCCAGCCCGAGGACTGTGAAACTGAAAACCATCTGGCCAGGTGTAGCTGAGGGCTTGGAAATTAAAATAGTTTTGTTATGGTGCTTGAGTTTAGAATAGAGGGGCAAACGTTACAAGTAGAAGAGACTTTCAGAAGATGTTAAATTACACAGGTAGCCACTGACTATCCCTCTTCCTCCAACAACTCCTTTACTTTCTTCATCCACCAAGTTCTTCATCTGCTTTCACACCATTCTCTTCTCCCTTTATGTCATGTTGTTCTCCATTTGTACCTCAACCTTCCTGAAAAGGCTCAGGGCATGCATGTGCACATGCTCCAATACACCTAAAACTTAAGTTCTGTTCAGTCTATAAAGAAAGAGAAATTCCCCTCTGAAAAATGCATGGGAAATCTTAGGGTGTTTTTAGGCAAGCACCTCCCCACCCATTACCCACCCATCGTGCATGTTGCAGGGCCGCATTGGCACCCTATGCAGCCCTGCAACATGCATGATGTGTGGGTAATGGGTGGGGAAGCGCTTGTCTAAAAACACCCTTAGTCTTGTCCAATGCCCTAGTTTTTTAGGCCCCATCTATGCTGGTTAGGAAAGCTGTACAATCAAACATAGTCGAGGTAATCCCTACTAGAATCTATTGGGAAGAAGGGACTTTAAAAGGTGCCATATTGTCTTGGTTTGGTGCTACTTTTGGTGACCTCGGTGGAGTTGGATTCTCTAGTGTTAACAACTCTCATCCTTTTGTCAAGCCTCATAATATTGAGTGTGTCGGAGGCACCACTCCTGAATACCAGTTTTGATGTCTTTTAAAAAGAAATTAAGCATCTAATCCTCATGGTCGCAGACAAAAGCTTGAAACCATAACTGATGTCGAGTTCTACCCAAAGCCTCAAAAACCAGCAAGGCAAATTGGAAGAAAACCTTGATTTTATTTATGTTTTAATTGCATGATTTCTAAGCCAGTTTTATGATTTTTGAAGCCTGACACTTTTAAAGAAACATCGACACACCCTCCCCAAGTCAGCTGGAGGGCTAATAAAAATTGGAAGGAGGAAGAAACGTTACTTTTTTCTCTTAAAAATACTGGAAGCTTCACTGCCTTGGTGTGTTCATACAATGAATACATCTGTTTCCCTCCTTTACAGGACTGTGAAGGAATTTTTAAGAGAAATGCACCAGAATAATCCTCGGTGCTCAAAGACCCCCCTTAAAACGTCCGTCAGAAATACTGCATGTATTCTGAGGCAGCTGAAAGCTTTCCATTGCTGGAGTCTTTGTCTGTCTCCATCACAGGCACTGCAATCTTTGTGCCCCCAGCTTCAAACAAGGGCTTCACGCTGTCCTTGCAATCTGCCTTTATGCAGCGGAGTGTGGAGGCTTCTAATTACGAGGCCGAGATGCACAGCGGGTGGGAAGGCGTGCTGCGCCCCACAGCCGCACACCTGATTATCCGTTGCTGAGGTCGTTAGAAGGGTTACTCCTGAGTTTAAACCTGCTCCACAAGACCCCTAATTATATGCTGCTCTGCAAGTTGCATTAAAAAAAAGAAATTGTTGAAAAGACAAAGGACAGAATAACATTTCCTCCCGCGTCTCCCCCTCTCCTTCTACAACACACACAGACGCACTCTCCCCCACCTCTCCCTGCTGGGCCCAGAGCTACTTTTCACGCTTGAGTAGGTGCAAGCTCTGATAAAGCCATTGAAAGATGCAGCAGGGAGACAGAGCGCTCCCAGGGATGGAGAGAAGCAGAAGAGGAAACTGAAGGAAAATGACCCCCTCCCAGGTAGATAGAGCCAGGCGCTACTGGCTGAAGGAGCTGTCCCACAGAGCAGAATTAGAGAAGAGATTAACCATCCTTTATTGTTTTGTTTCACTTCCTAGGGAGCAATGTAATGTAGTTTCTTCCATCGTGAAAAATGTGCTCCTTCCAGCTTCAGCCGAAGCTCCAGGAAGCCTGAATCGCTATAGATAACACATTCAAAATGTGGTATCCCTTGCACAGATTGCCAGCTCTTATTTTAATCTCCCCAGACATTAAAAAAAAATAATTAAAATTAAACTTCTAAGCCATGCAGTTTGGCGGCGTGAAGGTTGTACTGGTTGCAATGCAGTTTCCAAATCCAGGATGGCTGATGTCTTTCTCTTGTACGTACCCCCCTCCATAAATAAATGTATTGTCCATACTCTCCATGAGTGTATATGGGCTAAATAGACCGCGGGGGGGGGTGGGGGAGATGTTAAATGGGGTCCTTCATTTTGGCATTATTATTCAGAACAAATGAAATGTCAGACCGATAGCATGCCTCATCATAATAGGAGCTAAGAATTATTATTAGCTGCAGCAGCGCTTAATATATCAATGAAACTGAAGATGTATCAGTGCATTCCAGATGAATATTTCCAGTACCCCTGGTGGTGATTTATTGTCTTGATTCGACGTCGGCTAAAAACGCACATCTTTTTAAAGATACTTTGCCATGAGGAATAGTCCAGCGTTAAAATTCTCTATCAGCTTTCAGATTTTAAGTCAGTTTCCAAATGTTACTGTCCTTAACTTCCCACAGTTTGCATGTAGGAAAGGGGAATTAGAGAATAGATGAGGTTTTCACCACTACCTAAGGGAAACCGATAACAAGGTCCTTTTAAGTGGCTTTGAAAATCAAGCCAATGTTTCTAACTTATGTTTTAAGCATGTATTTTTTTGACAGCTAAGATCTGCATTGATTGCAGGGTTGTAGAACAAATTAGAAGGTGGTTCCCATGCAAGGTGGGTTGCCCTGGGGGAGATGGTTCAAAGGTTCTCCAGTCACCTGTGGTCCATCAATTTAAAATAGTAATTTCATTTCCCCTTTTAAACACTGCTTGCTACAAAGGCAGTGAGCAAATGTTTCCAAACCCCAGCATTAACAAAACTAACAAAATTTCAGATTTGAAGATGTGGGTGGAAACCAGCCTTCCTGTATGTAATAGCTACATGTAGAGAAATATAGCAAGCCAGCCTCAACATTTAAAAAATATGTAAAACTCGGGAGCATGGGGACCTTCAGAGTTTTGGAGAGTTTGATCTGGATACAAATTATTTAACTTTGTGGGTCAGAGTTGGTAGAAGAAAGGTTCACAACAGAAAGGAAGCTCACTGCAATTGTCTGTAGCTGTTGGTTTATACACAAAACGCTCCTCAGCATCCATGAGTGGGAGTGGCCCCATTTTTCTCTTTTGTGTTTACCATTGTTTTTATTTCGCATATTGCACTCATGGTCTTTTACACCACAACAGTCTCCATTTGCTGAAAACCTATAGTCTAGAAAGGGTGTCGTTGCCATGTTGGTCTCAAAATGTGAGGGGGAAAACAAATTAGTTCTGGTGATCTTTTTCATTGGTCCAACGTATGTTGAGAAAGTATGTAAGCTTTTGAGCCACACATGTCCCTTCCTCAAGCATGTTAAAAGTTTGGCAGCATGAAAGTTGCACTGGCCACAGTGCAGTTTCCAAATCCAGGAATCTAGTGATTCTGACTTACAAGCCTGAGGAAGGGCCTTGTGTGGCTCAAACATTTGCATGCTCTCACAGACAGAGGTTGGTGCAACAGGAGATCATGTGAACTACTTTGTCTTCATCTCTGAACATCTGTGGCATCCTGGAACGGAGACGGCCAATTCTATCTCTGCCATTCCTGACTTCTTGTTGTTTTTACTAAACTTTCATTTGCCAAACTTGAGTCTTTGTGCTGTGGAGAACCATCCGCTGGTCTCATTCATTAAGGCTTTGGTTATGCAGTTGGTATCTGTGCATGGAAGAGAGAACTATGTTGGCATGTATACTCCCACATGGCAGGGGCACTCTGTTTCCATTGGCATCTCCAGATGAAACATAGGGACAGACACCCAGATGCAGGCTTGAGCATCTCTTTGTGTGTACTATAGTATAGCTCACCTGCATTGCTGTACCCTTATGTGCAACCCAGTTAGCCCTTTCCCAGACCGTGCATTTAACAGAACATCGCAGGCCCTTTTTCGTACCCAAAAGAAAGTATCTCAGACCATGAGATCTTCTTCACCTGCTACGCTTTTCATTCCTGTTTGCCCCATTTTCCTACCTCCCTCGCAACCTTTTTTTTATAAAAAGCAGTACGTGTATGTGCAAATTCTAAAAAAAAATTCTCACTCTGTCTTACTTTTTTCTCACTCTGTCCCTTCTTGTGAAGCAATTTAGAGCTGGCTGCCATCCCACTCAGCTTCTGCTCAGAATTGTGCGTGAGAGCTTTCTTCGCTGCTGTCACAGCCGTAGTCCTTCAGAAACTATCTGTGCTGCAGTTCTCGACATTTTTATTTTGAAGAATTTTCTCGAAATACTGTTTAAAGCAATTTACCATTTTGCTGTATACCAATTTACTGTGCACCACGTTCATCCCCGTAATGCACATGTGCAAAGTGTCATTTGGCTCTTGCGCATTACTGGGATGTATGTGGTATATGGTAAACAGTAAATGATGATAACAGTAAACAGTATTTCAAGAAAAGATTCTTGACAGATCTCGGTCTATTATCAAGATTTATACCGAGATCTTGGTGGCAACTCTCACGCTATTGCTTCTAATTTCAGCTCTACCACCTACCCTTCCGCTTCAATTGCCTCCGGTCCCCTGTATACTATGGGAACCTATGCTGTTGCAGCGGTGGGAGCGGATGCTGGGGTGCAGCTATGTCAATGGCCGTGGTCAAGATGTCATTCCACAGGATGACCAGGTCATAGAGTAGCCTCCAAGATCAGTAGGTAAATCCCCCCCCCCAAAGAGTTCTGGGAAACCAATTGAATCTATTGGTCGCTGGGGGTGAGCCAACTTAAATCATTCACCTCCTTCCCAAGGGGCATAGGAGGATGGGAATATAAAGAGCTGCCTAACTGAGTCAGACCAGTGGCCCATCGTAGCCCAGTATTGTCACAACCTGACATGGCAGCAGGGTTTCTGGTCCTTCAGAAGGTAATGGTTCAACCACGACTATGGTGTTGTAACCACACATTCTAAGATAAAGGCAAGAAGCTAGATGATACTTCCATGCCCATTGAATCTGACCTGTGAACCTTCTCTTGTGAAATAATGGCTCAGTAATCTGGTAACTGATGTTTTGGTGAGTAACACTGGGAAATTGAAGTAGAGCTGCCATGCTGTAAGTTGAGCTAAGCATGTGTCCCAGGTTTTCCTTTCCTAGTTAATTCTAATGCCCTTTCCATAATGTCTCTCCCTATCTAAAGGTACTGAAAGGGTTTTCTGGAGGTTTTGTTACATACCTCCCAACATTTCACATGGCCAAAGAGAGAAGACCCGTCCCCTTGGCCAGTAAGCTTAATCCCTTTTACACTTACACATACACACACCCCTCCCAACTTTCTCAGTGCTTAAAGAGTTCTCCTGCATCTCATCCCACTGTGTCTGTTGTCGTTCCATCATCTCTCCAATGTCCTCTCAAGTGCTTTTCCTGGGAGGGCAACCAGGAAAGAGCTGCTTGAGGCTTGAATATCAGTCTTCTTGTTTCTCTCTCCTAAGAAAGAGGGACTTTTACCCCTGAAAGAGGTAAAAAAGGGACTGACTCCTAAATAGGGACTGTTGTGAGATATGTTGTTAAGTGCTTTCTTCATTTCTGTAAACCCACTGCAACGTGTCTGCACATTGTAGCGCTTCCTTTGGCATGGACTCCAAGACTTGGGCAGTCCTCCGCAATTTGCAGTTAAACCTCAAAAGTGTGTGAGGTTGCCTCTCCTGGATTATTATTATTATTTTCTTTGCTGTGTTAATCTGGTGTTGATTCTTTACTTCTCGGAAAGGCCTTACAGCACTTTTCAAAACCCCAGATAATCCCCAAAAAAGTCCAGTCATCACATGGGGAAGCAGAATAGGTGTTACACACTTAGTAATAATGTTGACACCAGAACCTAATTGAATGAATAAAACTTGGACACCGTTATCCTTGTTTCAG
Organism: Sphenodon punctatus; assembly: GCA_003113815.1. Classification (NCBI taxonomy): domain Eukaryota; kingdom Metazoa; phylum Chordata; class Lepidosauria; order Sphenodontia; family Sphenodontidae; genus Sphenodon; species Sphenodon punctatus. The sequence continues at coordinate 1,174,232 of QEPC01011180.1, forward strand.
TTGGGTATTGATGCTTCATAGTATTGCCTATTCCCTACTCCTATATCAGCACTGTGTGTAGATCCAGGACTAAGCCAGGACCTCTGGTTCACATGCTAGATGGGTAATCATTAGATGTAGCAAGTGCCAGCAATGCTATGACAGTAGGTGGAAAATATTCTAAATTTAATATTTGTAGATTTGAGATTTTAGTTTTCTAATTCCATATATTAATGGAGATGGGATGCATTTTTCATATTACAGGAACTGCAGTGCATCGATTAGCTAATAATCTTCCACCTTAATTATAGGTTCAGTTTGGAGTTTTGCTTTAAGATCTCATGCATATGAGATCTTATGCATCAATATGCTCCACAAGCCACCACATGACCTTATGAAAAAAAAATGTCAGTAGTGAGATATTGGGTGATTTTAGACGATACAGGCCTCCCTCTAACCTCGGTCCAGAATCTGTTTCAGATCCCGGTCCGGAATCATCCTTTAGACGTGCTGTCCTGATTACTACAGGGGATCGGGGAGGGGGCAGGGTCGCACAGCCTCTCTTTCCCCCTCTACGCCCCCCCCCCCAAACGCTCCCTCGGCTGGCCGCCCTCCGGGAGACAGGCAGACACAGCGGCCAATGCGGCCGCTGTACCCGATCCCGCAGTGTGGTCTGGGCCATGATCTGGGCCAGCAGAGGTATCCGACGTTACGTTCCGCTGATCCCGGATCGTGGTTGCGCTAGCCATGATTCCGGAGGTAAGGCCGGCCTCACTTCCGGAATCGTGGTTAATCTGATTCCTGCCGGAGGTTCACTGGGGTGAACATCTGGCGGGGAACCCCATTAGACGTTACGGGCCTCTCCACCACCACAGGAGATTGACTGTGGTTAGAGGGAGGCCTGTATCGTCTAAAATCACCCATTGTCGACATGATGAAATATTCATGAGCAAATCTGCATGACAGGAAAGCACAGATCCCACAGTTCCACTACTGGCCTTGGAATGATGCGCCCTAACACTCCTGCTGGGAGATGCTACCGTACCGCACAGCTTTGATTCTCCCTGTGATTGCTTGATGTCAGTAAAGATTGACTTAGTATATCACAAAAGCACTAGAAGATTTACATTGTGATGTATTTGTGGCCGCATCTATTTCAATTCAGGCTTTGGCCTTTCAAGAAGGTAGAGAGGTTCCCACTCTGGCATGCACAGAGCTGGAGATGTTTGGAAGCAAAGGAGAGGATGCTGGAATAAATCCTATGCATTAACTTGCCTGAATTTAAATTCCCATTCCAGGCTGCCGTTACCCTGCTGTGCTGTGAATTTCCCCGTTTTGTGGGGTTTTAGGCAAGCTGTTACACTTGAGCTTATATAGTGGGTTTTATTTAAGTTAAGGCAAATCTCAGGCATCTTGAATACAGCTTGTTACTATTTTTTTTTCTCCTACAACGTGGGAAAATGTACTGAGTATTTTCTTCCCTTTCTCAGTTTGGCTTTTTAAAAGAATGTGTTGGGGTTTGTTTGTTTTTTACCTCCGCAGTACCCTTTTATAAATACAATTAGTCTTTTTTTTAAGTGAAGGAGTCTAATAACAGCATCTTGGCTTCTTTGGGATTTTTACAAACCAGATTTAGAATTTGACAAATGTAATTTAGCTTCAACACAAGTTATGTTGTTTGCTTTTGATGTTTCATGTGGCTTGTTGGGCTGCTGTTCTGATTTACTTGTTGGTTCTCTTACAGCAGTGTAGGGCCCCCAAATTATGGACCATGCCCCCCCCAATAAAGTTTCACAAAAGTGTTTTCCGTTACGGCCACCATATTGTTGTAACCCCGGAACCCCAGCTAGCCCCACCTCCACTGGCTTGAACTTTTCCCAGTTTTTCACCCATTAGGGATGCCTACCAGTATCTGTAATGGTGGCACACAATCAGTTGCTGCTTCGACTTTCATCACCTTGTCTTAGAGAGCTGTACTGAGCTTTGTCTTAACAAGTGCTCTTATCATGACTGCTTCCTGGAGAGCTGAACCAGTAGGAGACAAATGAATGGTGATTCAGAGCGGGCTAGTGTCTGTGTACGTAGCAGGCTGTAGTAGAAGCCTCTGCTTTCACACCCTTCTGTTGGATGCTCAAGGCACCATGTTTAATACTGTGTTATTAGGAAACATTGCAGGCTACTGGACCCTTCGATAGCATAGTGTTAGTGTGTTGCTCACAGCCAATACAGTCCTTCACCCTACTTGATAATCCCCATTCCATCTAATGGCTTCTTGGGACAGATAGGAGCTGGTGTTATTCGACTACCCCTAGGCCACTCTGATTTAAACTGAGGTTCCTGAATGGTCTTGGATTGGGGAATTGCAAGGGGAATATTTTGTTGCTTCCATCTCAAAAGATGAGCTGAACATTTCACAGCTAAAACCAAAGAACTGGACCCAGTTGATTCACGATCACCTTGTGGGGCAGGAAAGGCGCCAGTCTCTCATTCTGTAAAGCAGTGCTCTTCTGCAATTGCAAAGCCTCGGTATTGATTGATATGACAAGATAAATATTTTTTTCTTTTTACACAAAGGAGGCACTTAATTGAACTAATTATCTGGTTTAATTGTCTGCTTAACTAGGTTTTTAGGAGCTGTATAAACTGATAACTGCAGACTAGCAATGCTTGTGGAAGTTTAAACCCTTTCCTTTATATTAAATGCCAAAAATGATATTAATTCACTGTAACTTGCAGAAATTAGGAACCAAAATAATACATAGCTATAGATTTCTGATCAGAATGACTGACATTAGATTAGTGCATCTTAGCTTGTGTTCTGGTCCCTCGGATCTTTTTCATACGGAAATTTAGCATATCACTGGATGATTCAAGGTGGACTCATTCCCTCTTTTTGATTTTTAGAAAGGGAGAAGTGGGAAGAGGATTTTAATGAAACCAGATTTTTGCCCCAATAGAGATAGTCCCCACTGTGCTGTCCTCTACTTTCTTTATGTGTGTATGTAAATGTATGTAAATATATACAGGGGTCTTGGCTTTACCCCCACGCATGTATAATGTATGTGTTAAACACACAATCATTAATCAACTTTGTGGGGAGTGAAGACAAGTAAGGCTCTTTGATGATAGATGTATACGTGTGGCTGTGCTTGTATTTGTGTTTATTAAGCCATGCTGTGCTATCAAAAGAAATTCCAGATCCCCAAGGATAAGAATCCGTGTAGGGAACAAGTAGAAAGGGGGAAGGGGGGGGGGGATTCCCACCTCTCCTACAGCCGAATCCTCTGTCTTCTGCCATCTGTCTCGGTGTTGGGCTGAAGGCAAAGAGATCTCCGAATGGATTGTCTGTTATATAAGGGAAAATACATAGAAATAATATAAACATTTATAACAGCGGTATAATTTAAACCCACAAAAAGATTCATGCTTTGTAAAAACTAAGCAATTAAGGTAGGTAGTGGCATATGTGCGTTGCAATGAAAAGGCATTGTTTTGCTGTGGGAGATGCGTCTGTTGTGAACCATTTAGCCCATAATTTATTAGTAATGTTTTTAGAAAATAAATCACCCTAAGGCAGTGTTGCTAGCTAGCTCTTGTGATTTTAATGCAAGGCTTACAGCAATTGGTGTTTTTTCCTTGAAACCTTTTGCTTCTGAGCTTGTGTGTGCCAGCTTTTCATTTATCAAAAATAGGTTTCTGCACCTCATCATTGTGGAGTAAAGCTTGAAAATGTGGACCTGTAACCTCTCAAAGACCAAAACCATCCTTCGTAAAACCCCTTTGATTTTTGGGGTGGGGGGAATTAAGACAATTTCAGTCTGTTTCTTTGGGGTGGGGGGGCAGATTTCCCTGATGAAGACAGGATATTTCAGGTTCATAAAAGACATAACAAAATGTCAGCTTTATTTCCTAAGCACTGACAATACGCTTGTCATTGTACAAGACACAAGTTAAAGCAGCCCCTCCCACAGACAGCTCGCAATCTAGTGGAGGAACCAGAGAGCAGAAGGCAAGAGAGAAAATGTTATTTGCAAACACCTATTCAGGGCCATTGTAAAGCTGCTGCAGGGTGAAGGGAAAGATTGTCCAGTGAATTGCTTCCCTAGCGGATCTATCTGCAGAAGGGAGACAGAATATAGATAGATGCTTCCATTTCTGGTTCCAGATCAGAAAAGGTGAGGATGGCTTACTAGTTGCAAGGCTGCACTGGACACTTGAAAAAGCAGAGTCTCTCAAATGGCTGCGTTTAGTGCTAACCCTGGTGTGTGTCTGTCTACCTGCACAAAAACTGCATTTTCTTTGCAATTTGCAGTGTACACTCAAAGAAAATTCACCTCCATCATACAAAAATAGCCTTGCTCTACAGAATTTCATAGTCATGGGCTGTTTAAAGGGGTAGGCAGCAGAAAATGTTTTTCTACATCAGGTTGGTCTGAAACAAAGCAAATCGGTGGTGGTTCGAAGGAGATTATCATGGTACCTCAGAGGTCAACTAGTCCAACCCCCTGCTCAATGCAGGAAATCCACAGCTACAACATCCCTGAAAGGTGGCCATCCAGCCTCTGTTTGAAAATTGCTAACGAGGAAAGCCCACTTGTCGAACAGCTCTTACCGTTAGGAAGTTCTTCCTAATGTTTAGCCAAAATCTGTGTTCTTGTAATTTGAACCCATTGGTTCTAGTCCTGCCCTCAGGAGCAACAGAGAATAGGCCTGCTCCATCATCTATGTGACAGCCCTTCAGATATTAGAAGCCTGCTATTATGTCTCTCTTTAGTCTTCTCTTCTCCAAGCTAAACATACCAGCTCCTTCAGCCTTTCCTCATAGGACTTGGTTTCCAAACCCCTGACTATCTTTGTTGCTCTCCTCTGAACCTATTCCAATTTTTCAGTCGCCTTAAAACGTGGCACCCAGAACTGAACACAGTACTCCAGATGTGGTCTGACCAGCACGGAAAAGAGTGGAACTATTATTTCTCGTGACCTGGACACTATGTTTCTGTTAATGCAGCCTAAATTTGCGTTAGCCTTTTTAACGGCTGCATCACACCGCTGACTCATGTTCAGCTTGTGATCAACTACAACCCCAAGATCCTTTTCTCTTGTACTGTTGCCAAGCCACGTATCACCCATCCTATACTTGTGCATTTGTTTTTTCTTACCTAAATGTAAATAACTTTACATTTATCTCTGTTGAATTTCATTTTGGTAGTTTTGGCCTAGCTTTCCATTCTGTCAAGATCATTTTGAATTTTGTTTCTGTCTTCTAAGGTGTTATGTATACCTCCCAGTTTTGTGTCATCTGCAAATCTGATAAGCATCCCCTCTACTCCTTCATCCAGGTCATTAGTAAAGATGTTGGACAGTACAGGGCCCAGGACTGAGCCCTGAGGCACCCCACTTGATACCTCCCTCCAGATTGATGGGGAGCCATTTATGAGCACAGTTTGGGTATGGTTCTTCAACCAGCTGTCAATCCACCGAATGGTAGTATCATCTAACCCATATTTAAACAGCTTGTCAAGAAGGATATCATGGGGGTCTTCATGAAAAGCTTTGCTGAAATCAAGATATACTATGTCCACGGCATTCCCATGATCTACTAAACTAGGAATTCAGTCAAAAAAGGAACTAAGATTAGTCTGGCTTGACTTGTTCTTGACAAACCCATGCTGACTCCTAGTAATCATAGCATTGTTTTCTAAATGTTTACAGATTGACTGCTTTATAATCTGCTCTATAATCTTTCCAGGTATTGATATCAGGCTGACTGGTCTGTAGTTTCCTGGATCCTCCTTTTCCCCCTTTTTGATGATAGGGACAACATTTGCCCCTCTCCAGTTTTCCGGCACCCCACCCGTTTTCCAAGAGTTCTTATAGATAGAGGTTCTGAGATTACATCTGCAAGTTCCTTCAGTACTCGAGGATGTAATTCATCTGGCCCCAAAGACTTGAACTCGTTTAAAGTATCTAGGTGTTCTCTTACCATCTCTTTACCTATCCTGAGCTGCAATTCCTTCTCTTCATCATTCGTGCTACTCTTGCCAGGTTGGACATAGGTGGGAGAAGACAGAGGCTAAATAGAAGTTGAGCAATTCCGCTTTCTCTCTGTCACCTGTTAACATTTCACCATCTTCACGAAGCAGCAAACCTACCACTTCCTTGTTCTTTCTCTTGCTTTGGACATAGCTGAAAACCCGCTTTTTGTTGTTAACATCTCTCCCAAGCTTCAGCTCATTCTGAGCTTTAGCCTTCCTGACTCCGTCTCTACAGGTTTGGACTGCTTGTCTGTACTCGTCCTTTGTGGTTTGTCCCTCCTCCCATTTCTTATACATTTCCCTTTTAATTCTCAGCTCATCAGAAAGCTCCTTGTGCTGCCACACTAGTTTCTTTAGATGTTTCCCATTTTTCTTTCTCATTGGAATTGTTTGCGATTGTGCTTCCAGTATCTCCTTTTTCAGAAACTCCCACCCAACTTGGACTCCTTTCTCCTTCACGTTTTCTAGCCATGGGATCCTACCTAGCTTTTCTCTGAGTTTATGAAAATCAGCTTTCCTAAAGCCCAGGGTACACGTCTGACTATGCTCAGTTTTCTCTTGCCTTGATATCATGAATTCCAAGATGACCTGATCAATCCACCCAAAGTTCCCACTACATTCATCTCATCGACCAGGTCTTCCCTGTTGGTAAGGATCAAGTCCAAGATAGCCAAATCCCCTTGTTCCTTCTTCCACTTTCTGAAGGATGAAGTTGTCAAGACTTTATTGGATATTCCATTCTCAGCCAAGTTTGAATGGAAACTCTGATATTGTCTTCAAAATATTGGAAACAAAAATATTATTGTTTGCTATTTATAGGACTTGCTGCATTCAAAACGTTTTCCATCCCTTCTCAGTTCACCTTCCCAACAACCCTGTTGAAGTATCTAACATTTAACCTTTTGAAAAATTTCCCCTTGTTTGGTATCCTCACTTTCCCCTGTTTTTGCTGTTGTGTTTGTCTGTATCATGTTATCAGGTGAGTGAAAAGATGGCGGTTGGCTCACTGGATACAAAATCGCTGCTCCTTCCACTTGCATTGCGAAGCTTAGCTGAGCGATGTTGAGGTGTGATTGCAACCATTGGAGTGCATAGGAAACAGCCCTGTTCTATCAGCCACCCACTCAAAGACCTTCAATCGGTCACCACCAGTAACTCAGGGGTGTTGAGAAAGGGACAAGGAAAGTAACTTGCAAGCATGTGAATAGGGAGCAGAAATGAGGATGGGAGGCAAATGGGAAAAGGCGTTTATATTTTTTGCATTCTGCCCAACACCAAGAAACAGATGGGTTTGCTAAATGGTGTCAAATTTGTCAAGGTGTATGTGGCATTATTTTAGGAAATCTGCAATGGTTTTGTCTTGTAGCTGATGCTATCTAGGATTCCAGAGGGAGTGGTGAGTGATGGAAGTCATTAGTTTGGAAGCCAGCCTGATGTTGTATTACAGTCATTAGCTTGTGTCTTCTCTTTGTAATCATTTTACCTTCACACCACTGAGATATTGGGCTTGGTCTCTTTGGGTGAAAACAGACATGACGTTAACCACCCTTTAACCACCCTTGGTAGTTATTTATGCATGTTTCAGGGCTGCATAGGGCACCAATACAGCCCTGCAACATGCATAAATAATCACCAAGGGTGGTTAAAGGGTGGTTAGCGTCGTGTCTGTTTTCACCCTTTGAGTTGTCTTTTTGGGTCCAATGTAAATTGAAAAAAATCTAGAAGTGGAGTCAGCCAATTACTGGCATCAGCAACGGAAGTTTGAAAAAATACTTTTAAAGTGCTTCATCTATTGATTTCTATTTTTAATCCTAGAAAAGTACAAAACCGTGCAATCAATGAGATATTTAAATCACTTCAGTAATCACTGTTACTAACCTCGGAACAAAAGAATGGATGTATATTCCTACGCTTGCCATTTCCTTTGTTTAAAAATTTATTTTTTGATGCAGGAAAGACTGAGCACATAGTGTAAACAGTATTTATCATGTAAGAATTGTCTTATTTTCTTCAGTGATTCCAAGACAAGATAATAAATTTGCTCTTTGCAAAATTATTCTATGTATAGGATAATCCCGGAGTACAGTTTTGATAGGACTTTGCAGTTTCATCCACTGTAGATGTTACTTAGAACTTGGTTCTCTTTCCCCTTGGTCAGTGCCAAATGGCAGCACTTCATTTATTTTATGGTTCACCCAAAGCCTCATAGCAGACTAATATAAAAATTGTCCTGATTTGCAAGCTGTTCATCTCTGAGGGCCCAATTCACACATGTACATGAAAGTACATTTTATAAATTAAAATATAGGAGAAATCCCTAAACCAAATCCTCAGGGCACATTTACATGTACATTAAAGTGTCCTTACAAGGCCTGGAGAAAACATCCGATTGCAAATCTTGCGGATTTTTGTGTACATGTGAATGCCCTATTCAGAATAGAGCATTCGCACGTACACAGAAATTGTAATCGGATATTTTCATGTAGCCTTGTAAGGACACTTTCATGTACAAGTGAATGTGCCCTGAGGATTTGGTTTAGGTTTCTCCTGTATTTTAATTTATAAGGGAAGTAGGAAATAAGGGCCAATTCAGGAAGGTACTTGGGCATATTGGGTAGAATTTTCATAAGCACCTATTTGTGTTAAGTGCCTGCATCTCGGTATCAAAGGTGATCTGTGCGCCTAGATGCCTGCATCTCTACGAACATTAGTGGGACTTAGTCCTCTTAATTGTGGGAGTCGTTTTTGAAAGTGGAGCTTAGACCAGTAGTTTCCAACCTTATTGTCTGTGAGACCCTATTTTGAGGCAGAAATATATAATCCTGTGACCCCTAGAAAGCAACAAAGACAATGCAAATTCGATCAAATATCAGTTAGATTGCGAACCTGTCCACAGCAGGCATGAGCCCACTTGGAGTCCTGGCCCAACTTAGGAACCCTTAGCTTGGGCAGTTATGACAGTTTTCATCATTGGTTTTAATGGGACTGAAGAATGTGCTTAATTCAAGTATATGCCAACCGGTTTTTCTGAATAGAGAGTGCTTTCCTGGATCAGGACCTAAAGCCCTTCAATATACAGGCACAAAGATCGGGTGTCAAAACCCCTAAGCACGTGTTTGGCTGTTCTGTGTAAGCACCATAACAATCCCAACACCAATTTGGCCACCCGTTGAACATGAGATGTGAACACCATTGCATCATAAGCAATGTTGTTACTGGCGCTTTATAAATGTTTAATAATAATAATAATAAAAGCACAATTTGCGTGTTCCAGCTGATCATGTGGCCAAACGTCATGTCTAATGATGTCGCGTGGTGTGTTAGCAGGTACAACACTGGGAATGAGGTGATAGTTCTTGCGTGCTGAGATTGGGTGGCGAGCAAAAGACCAATTGCTGTGTGTCTAAACAGCACCACATGGTGAACACAGCGCCAAACCGGTGTTCATTTCATGGTCAAAACACACATTCAGACATCCGTTGACGTTTCGTCTAAAGACACCCAAAGTCTTCATAGAATTGCTACACTGATCCTTTTGCATCCAGTAGGAAACTGTCGTTGGGAACATGTTACTGGACATGTTTTAACTTGAAGAGTTATTAAGTCCTTTAGTTTGTCAACATCCTTTTCACCTCTTGACTGGAGATACAGCCACATGTTTTGCTGAGATTACTAAGGCTTCCTGTCGCGTTGCATTTGTACTTTGAGCCCGGGATACAAACTCCAGCTAAACAAGGCTTTACCCTTTTGGAGAGCATCTGTATCTAGGAGTTGAAAAAGGCCATGACTCCATCCTATTGCCCCTTTCAGGGTCCATAAGAAAACAAACTACGATAAGAGCTGAGCAGATTTCACAATTCTTGGGGACACTTTAAATTCTGAAGATCATATCCACAAAAAGTGAGTTAACCTCTTCATCGTTGAACCCTACCATAGGCACACTCATCTGGTCTGCTGGGGACGAACCATCTACATCTTCCTGTCTTTTTCAATGAAATGTCATCTTTCCTGTAAAACTGCTGTCAGGGGAAAGGCAGCAGGTGTGTTCAAGTGGCTGATATTGCTGGACCAAGTTTCTCCTGCTTCAGAGGTGCCAGGACACTTCAGAAACCACGCCTCCACATGGTGGATGTTATCCAAGTGGCAGCTGAGCACAGAAAGCATTAGCCTCTGACTCATAAGAGCCTATCTGTCCCGGACATCAGCACAAAGGGAGAAGAGCAAAGCCAGGGCTTGGACATTGTGATTGTTAGCACTCCAAGTGCAAACATCACAGAATGTTTTACAATGCCTGCTGGTGTGGGTTCACTTTTTAAAAGAAAACAAAATGGCTGACAGTTGCTGGATGTTCACTACAGACACTCTGCTCTCAAGACTGTTCTACCTGGTTGGGCATGCAAACAAAAATAGGGGACAGATCCATTTAGATGCTCCTTTTCTTGAGCACACTCCTTAATCACCCCTACCCTCAACTTCTGTGCAGCCCCTGGAGCTTTTACTAATTTTCAGAGTTACCCCCCAAGAGAGAAAACGTTCCCTATCCTTGCTTTAAGGACATAGAGTTTAAACAGACAGACATCAGCTCCAGATTTGCCAGACATCAGCTCTGCGGACGCCCCTGTCACCCCCAGGTTGACCAGTTTGTGTGAAGGGCGCCCGCCAGATGTGCAACACGAGGCAGGCTGGCGCTGCTCTTGGGCAGCCCAGCACCGTGTGCTCTGCAAGATCCAGGGGCACGCCATGCAGAACAGGCGAGCCAAATGTGGTGCAATGACCAAATGCGGCTCGGCTGCCCATCTTTGGAGGCAGGGGACCCACAGAGCACCTTCACGCCTGTCCATCTATTGCCATGTTCAGCACCATAGAGTTACAGACAGCTGCCTAGAGTGTGCCCGTGGGGTGTGTGTGCCACATGGGCTGACTTCGATTGGGGGACACTGCCGGGCCTTATGCTGTGGCCCTGGACAGAGCCAGTAAGTGGCAGCCATGACCGCTCCAGGCTCCCTGTTTCTGTCTGAAAACATCCATAATGTTGCATCTATTTAACCTAGCTGATAAGAGACTTAAGTTGATAGCTGGGTGTCTGCGATAACCAGGTCAAGGAGTTTTTGAGGATGGTCTGTTTTCTGGTGGCCAGTTTTAGCACGGATTGTGGGCTGTTTTAATTCTTCTCAATACACCCTAATGGTCTTCATGAGTGCAGTGTTAATTAAATAAATATGCATGATCTAGAAAGAAAGGGTACAGCAGGCTGGGAGAAGCAAACATACAAAAAAGGCTTCTTCTACTAGTTGTACCTGATCTGCAGGTAGAGTGGTAACCTATATGTCCAGTTCTGACAATATGGTATGTTTCATGAGTACTGAAAGGATGGAAATTGTCTTGATAGACTCCAGCACCTGATATCAAGGAAGACAAAAGATTTGATGGTAGGCAGAGAGATATTTTAATCTATTGTGGCTGGAAGAGGAGAGACTGGGCGTCTCCTTTTCCAGCATTATTTTCCCACACGCCACACTTGATGGGGTGCGTCAGCTCACTCCAGCAGAGGTAGAGAAGAAATAATGGTCCGTCACAGGACCAATGGTCCATTGAGCCCAGTATCCTGTCTCTGACAGTGACCAATCTCAGTCATTTCTGAGAGTACTCAACCAGTCACAGCGGGGTGATCCAATCCCTGTTGTTCACTCCCAGCTACTGGCAGCAAAAGGTTATGTCCCCCAAACCTACTTAGTAATCGCTGTTAATGGATCTACCCTCCAAGAACTTATCCAATCCGTTTTTAAACCCAGCTATGCTACTGGCCTTGACCACATCCTCTGGCAACAAATTCCACAAATTAATTGTGTGTTGAGTGAAAAAAACACTTCCTTTTCTTTTAAAACTGCTACCTGTTAATTTCATGGAGTGTCCCCTAGTTCTTGAGAGGGTAAATAGCTGCTCCTTATTACTTGTTCCACATCGCTCATGATTTTATAAACGTCCGTCACATCCCCTCTGTCGTCTCTTCTCCAAGCTGAAGAGCCCTAACCTATCCAGACTCTCTTTGTACGGAAGCCATATATATATATATTTTCAAGGTGTGATCACACCATTGATTTATATAGAGGCATTAGATCTTTTGGCAGCATTTGATACTGTTGATCACGAGATGTTGGTGACGCATCTGCGGGACAGTGCAGGGGTGGGCGGGATTGTTCTTGAATGGTTCCGCTCATTCCTGACCGGAAGAACTCAGCAGGTGGTACTCAGTGATTCCTTTTCATCTTACCGAGACCTCCCGTGTGGGGTTCTGCAGGATTCGGTTCTGTCCCCTCTCCTGTTCGTGTACATGCAACCGTTCGGCGAAATGATCAGAGAGTTCGGGGTGAGGTGTCATCAGTACGCGGATGACAGCCAACTGTATCTCTCATTTTCGACCATCCCAGGCCCTGCTGTCTCGGTGCTTACCTGGTGTTTGGCAGCTGTGGCGGATTGGATGAGGGTTAACCGACCGCGACTGAATCCTGACAAGATGGAGGTGATGCTAGTGGGTAGGTCGGTGGAGTTGGCGGTTCCATCAATTGATGGAGTTTGCCATCTGCTGACGTCCCAGGTGCGGAATCTGGGGGGTGCTCCTCGATTCGCAGCTCCGCCTGGATCTCCAGGTGGAGGCTGTGGCGAGGAGTGCCTTCCGCCAGTTACATCTGGTGCGGCGGCTTCGGCTGCTGGTTTCGGTTCCAGACCTGGCCACAATCATCCATGCTTTTATTACCTTTCGGTTAGACTACTGCAATGCGCTCTATGTGGGGCTACCTATGGTGATGTCTCGGAAGCTGCAGCTAGTGCAGAATGCGGCGGCCCGGTTCCTGGTGGGTCTGGGTCACCGGGAGCACATTACACCAGTGCTCCGGTCTCTGCACTGGCTGCTAATAGTCTTCTGGGCCCGATTCAAAGTGTTGGTTTTAACCTATAAAGCCCTATGCGGCCTGGACCCGGCTTATCTGCGAGACCGCTTCACTCCCCGGGTTCTGGATCGGCCCCTGCAGTCATCCGGGAGTGCCATGTTGGAGGTCTACCGGGGGGGCCACACAGAGCAGGGCATTCTCTGTGGCCGCACCATGCCTTTGGAATTTCCTCCCGGTGGAGGTCCGTTTGGCTCCTGGCCTCCCCGTGTTCCGTAGGAGCTGTAAGACCTGGCTGTTCCATCAGGCATTTGGCGAGGGAGAGGGGTAAAAGGTGGGTGGGGAGGGGTGGATGGTTGGTTTTTTCCCTGTTTGTTTTATGTTTGAAATGTTTGAAATGGTTTAATATTATATTTATATTTTAATATGCTATATTTTTATGATTGTTCACTGTTCTTGGCGGGAAGAGTGGGGTAAAAATGTTAAATAAATAAATAATATTTTCAATTTTATTCTCTATCCCTTTCTGCATAATTTCTAGCATAGTTTGCTTTTTTGACTGCCACTGCACATTGAGCAGAGGATTTTAATGTATTGTCCACAATGTCTCCAAGATCCTTTTTAGGAGTAGTAACCCTAATTTTCGAACTCAACTTTGTTTACGTATAGTTTGGATTATTTTTCCCTATGTGCATCACTTTGCACTACATTCAATTTCATCTGCCATTTAGATGCCCAGTCACCTAGTCCTGCAAGATTCTCCTGCAATTCCTCACAGTCCGCTTGGGTTTTAACTACTTGAATAACTTTGTGTCATCTGGAAATTGAATCACCTAATTTTTACTCCGTTTTCCAGATCATTAATGAATATATTAAACAACACTGATCCCAATATGGATCCCTGGGGCACTCCACTATTTACTTTTCTCCATTGTGAAATCTGCCCATTTAGTCCTATTCTGTTTCCTATCCTGTAGCCAGCTACTGATCCGTGATCGGACACTGCCTCCCATGACTATTTAATTCCGTCAAGAGTCTCTCATGAAGGCCTTATCTAATGCTTTCTGAAAATCCAGATACACTATATCGACCAGCTCACTCCTTATCCACATGCTTATTTACGCCTTCAAAAAATTCCAATGGATTTGTGAGACATGACTTACCTTTGCTAAAACCATGTTCGCTTTTCTCCATTATGTTGTGTCTGTCAATATGTCCAGTAATTTTGGTAATCGTTTCCACCAGTTTTACTGGCACCAACATCAAGCTCACTGGTCTGTAGTTTCCAGTATCGCCTCTAGAGTTCTTTTAAATATTGGCGTTACGTTCGCTACCCTCCAATCCTTGGGTACAGTGGTAGATTTTAGCAATAAGTTGCAAATTACCAGTAGTAGGTCTATAATTTCATATTTTAGTTCCTTCAGAACTCTGGGATGAATACCATCTGGCCCTGGTGATTTGTTACTATTTAGTTTCTCACTTTGATCTAGAATCTCTTCCAGAGTTATGTTGATTTGTGACAGTTCTTCCGATTCATCACCTACAAAGAATAGTTCTCTCCAACATCCTCTGCAGCGAACGCTGAAGCAAAGAATTTATTTAGCTACTCTGCAGTGTCCTTATTCTCCCTGAGGGCCCCTTTCACTCCCTGGTCACCAGATGGCCCAACTGACTCTACAGCATGCTGCTTGCTTCTGCTGGACGGGGGTGGGGGACGACAAATTCTTATTTAGTTTTAGTTAGTTAGTTTAGCTAGTTATTGCATCTTTAGCAAGTCACTCTACGAATTCCTTCTTGGCCTGCCTTATTAACGTCCTAATTTGACAATGCTTATACTCTTTCCTATTATTTAAGACTAGCTTTCCATTTTTTAAAGGATGTATTTTTGACACTTAATAGCCTCCTTCACCTCACCATTTAGCCACACTGGCAGACATTGGGTCCTCTTGCTACCTTTTTTTGTTTTTTTTTTTGGCTTACGGAATACATTTAATATGGGCTTCCAAGATGGTGTTTTTAAATAGCCTCCATGCCTCTTGGAGACATTGGGTGATTTCAGACGTCACGCGCTCCCGGCTCACCACAGTGGATTCCCAACTGTGGCAAGCCAGCGAACCTCCTCCCGTGGTCCAGGACAACCCTGAACAGACGTGCCAGGAGCAGGACCACGGCAAGGAAACGGACGGACGGACCACAACCCGGGGCAGCGCAACAGATGTTACGCCGATTCCGAACTGTGGTTAGAACACCCAGAAGCCACCAGGGCAGGGCAGGAGGCAGCCATGGCCGACCCAGGGCAACTGAAGCCAAAAGCGCCAAAAGACAACGCCTACACAAAGGAAACGGGAAGGGAGGGGGAGGAGGAAGAAGAGCAGCTGAGGCAGCACACGCAACAGGGACAGGGCAGCCAAGGACACAGCAGAACACAAAGCGCGCACACACGCCTGGGCGCAAACACACCCGAATGGGAACGGAAGGAAGGGGGGAGCACACTGGGGCACACAGAGAAACAACATGGGACAGGGAACAGACTGACACCCAGGAAGGGACACGCACGCCGGCCACCGCACACAGCCAGGAGCAACGACGGGAATGGGTGGGTGGGAGGAAGGAGGACAGCACCCCGGGAAGGTCAACACACACAGCACCACGGACATGGGGGGGGGAGCCACGGGAGGGGAGGGGACCGGACCAGGAACAGGCCGGGACACGGGGAAAGGCACCCAGAACCCCACTGACAGCACAGGCAGCACGGGCCACCCAACAGCAACACAGGCAGCCCAGGGTCACGGGGAAGGCAACCAAACAGAGGGAGGCACTGGGGCGGTCCCAGGCAGGTCCATACGGCAAGGATCCCCCTCAGTGATGCAGAAGCACAGGTGGGGACAGATGCCTGCAGGGGAGCACATGCAGACACCACCCCTCTCTGGAGGAAGCCGGGAGGCGCTGTCCAGGGGCCCCAAGACCCGCACAGTCATGGAGGCACCCAGGGCGCGGGGGGGTGGGCACGAACACAGGTGACCGGGCGGCCATGCAAGGGAGGACCACACCACGGGGAGAGCCGGGAGAGGTCACAGGCAGCAGGAAACAGCCAAAGGGGGGCCGGGCATGGAGAAGAACACCACAGGCAGCGAAGGACAGGGGGTGCCCATGGAGGGGGCACAGCGACACAGGCGAGCGGAATGGAGGCAACCGACGCTGCCAGAACAGCTGCGAGGCCAAAATGGCAAGGAGCGAGTGGCCAGTGCCCCGAGCCGGCAGGGAGGTGCAGGGAGCACACGGTGGGGCTGTCATCCATGACACGGAAGACACAGGGGGTCTCACATCTAGCTGCATGAGGTCACGAAGGGGGCTGGGACGGGTTGGCCCACCAGATGCACATAGTGGGGCCACTGAAGCATGCCCCAACAGTAGCCCAAGTGTGCCATGTGGTGGGCAATGAGGTAGTAGGCCTCAAACGGATCCAAGCTGGCCAGCCCCCCCCTGGACATCAGCACGGATCCACACAGCTGCCAGCACCGCCAGCTCCGGTCTGGTGGGCTCTGACAAGGAATAGTCAGCAGCAGGGGACCAAGGCAGGTACCTGAGCTCCAACAGGTGGTAATATGCCGCCCCATGCAGTAGAAGAAGGAAACAGCCAAGGCAGGGCCCCCCTCCTCCAGACAGGTAGTGAACCTGGCCAGGCCACAGACCGAGAAGGCAGGACGGTCTCCACCACGGACCACGTCACATCCGAGCACCTCATCTCTGGAACGAGCCCATCAGGAAAGGGATGGAGGCCCAGCACCTCCACATGGAGCCGGCACGTGCTACCGCTCACCTCATAGCCGAAGTAGCAAAGGCCGGAGCTTAGACTCGCATAGGCACCAGAGAGGGTATCCGGGCAGCACAGGAGCAGTTGCACAGTCGGGGAATGCCACAGGTCACATAGGGCCATGGTCTCCCAGAAGGTCCAGCTATGGGGGGGCGCCAGGCAATCTGGGGCGCAGGAGCCCAGGGGCAGCACTGCCGACCATGGTCCAGCAGGCCAGAGGGTCTGAGCAGCAAGGAAAGAGGGGCCCCACAATGCCATGTGGGCTGGGGAGGGAAGCAGGGGAGCTCCAAGGACACGCGATAAGCCCGCAGGCCACAACAAGGCAGGGCTAGCGAGCGATGCGTGGGGAGCGGACCCAGCACAGCTGCAGGAACCGAGCACACGGAATGTCCAGCAAGCACTGATAGCAAGGAGATGATGACGACAGGCAACCAGCTGTGGACCACACTGACAGGTGCATGCGGGCCCGGGGCATGAGCCCCCAGAACAGGAGCGCAGGTGCACCCAGGGGAAGGGCGCTGATTGGAGGTACACACCAGCCGGCAGGCGAGCGCAACCTGCACGAGGAGCCCAGGGAGGCCCCACAGGCACAGCTGAGCAGCCCCCGGCCAGCGGGTGGGCGAGGGCAGCCAATAAGAGTGTGCCGGGGCCTGCCCCACAGGTGCACAGGTGGGGCATGGAGCTGGGGTGGACCTGGGACACAGGCAGGAGAGCCATGCGCCGGACCGCACCACGGGCACCCTCCAGCATGGAGGGCTGCCCGTTGCCTGTTCCTGGACCTAACCGCAGAGTGGCACTGGCAGCACACCAACCTCTAGTGGCTCGCCACAGAGCTGCTCCACCTGAGCGCCCACATCAGGGCCCTCGGCCCTCGTGATCAGTGCCTGTTGTGTCCTGCACAACATATGCGAGACCGATGGGGCCGGCTTGGCATTCCCCATGCCCCAGCGACCCCCAGGACCTGTGTCCCTCTATGTGAACACTGATAACCCATGGGAATACCGCTATGCCAAGCCGGTCTGCACTGCCCTGCTCAGGCGTATAGCCCATGAGCCCAGGGCCTGAGTGCGCTGGGCCAGCCCCGAAGCCCCCCGTGGACTGCCACGGGATACCCTCAGTCCCTGGGTCCCCACCCCATCTGCACAGGCGGGTCTCAGCACCAACTGTCCCAGCACCTGCGTCCACCCACAGCCATGTGGGGGCCTCCCCACGGCAGGTCCCATCTGTCATCGAGCCGCACCTTAGCCGATCCCCTGCCCCTTTCCTGGTACCATTAAGCAGACAGGAAAGCTGCTGTTGTTGCTCACCCATGTGTTTATTGTCCATACAGTGCCCCCTGTGCCCTATTCTTCTCCCCCCGTCCTCTGCCTCCCCGACTTTGCTGCTTCCTGGGCTGCCCCCTTGGTCGCCTAGTGGGCGCCGTGGAGCTCTGGGAGCTCTCCTTACCCCTGCTGTCCATCTCCCAGACCGTGTCCTGGGCTGCCTCTGGGTCCGGGTCGCCCTGTGCGACGGGGATGGGGGGAGGGGGCAGTGCCGGAGGGGCCTCCCTGGGCGGCTGCTGTTTCTGGAGGCCTGGTGGGATTGGGAGGCAGATGCGCGGGCCCAGAGACC
Source organism: Sphenodon punctatus (assembly GCA_003113815.1). Taxonomy (NCBI): domain Eukaryota; kingdom Metazoa; phylum Chordata; class Lepidosauria; order Sphenodontia; family Sphenodontidae; genus Sphenodon; species Sphenodon punctatus. The sequence goes on from QEPC01011180.1 coordinate 1,192,555, forward strand.
GTGCCGGCGGTGGTGGTGGTGGGAAGGCTGCTGAGGCTCTGGAGCCGGTATGGTGCCAGGTGGAGCAGCTGCCATGCTGCAGGCACTCATGGTCCCTGCATGCAGCAGCAGTGAGGTGCCAATGTCCAGGGACCTGTCCATCATCCGGGTGTGCTCCGTGCCTAGCCGCTCGATGGTCTGGTTTAGCCACTCCAATGCCTCCATATGCCTCATGTGCTCCCTGCACTCCCGCCTCCGTTCCTGGTGCATTTCCGCCACCCGCTGGCGGTCCTTTGCCTCCGCATGCTGCAGGGCCCTGTCCATGGCCGCCTCCATGCTGTCGATGGTAGCGATCATCTGCTCCCCCTTCTCCATGCTGGTCCGGACAAACTTATCCACCAGATCCTTCCTCCAGTATCATGCCCGTTCCCTGTGCGCCCGCAGCCACTGTGCCGGGGGCACGGTCTCGGCTGCTGGGGGCGCTGTCTGTTGCCCTGTTGGGAACACAATTGGTGATGGTGGCTTGGGCACATACCACCTGTCCCAGAGCTGTGCTGGGAGTGGCCGTGGTGCCCCCCCCCCCGAGTGCGTGGGTGGGCTCGGTCCTCCCCCTGGGGGCCCCCTGTGCCCCGCCCGTTCCCCGTCCTGCCCCGAGCCACAGGGCATGCCGTACTAGGGCAGGGGTCGGTGCCTCACCCAGCCGGACATGACCTCAGTGCACTCCCATTTGGTGACACCCTCCTGCCCTGGTTGCTAACCTTGCTCCACCTGCTGCTGCTGCAGCTGTTCCCCGCGTTCCTCCTCACTTGGCTGACCCGCGTGCCGGGGCGGGTGTGCACCTGTCGGGGAACGGAGGGGGGGTGCGTTACCCTTGCATGGTCCAGGTCCCTATACCATCATGGCCCCCATTCGCTACCACCGGGGGCCGGTGCCCCCCGGTCAGCTGTGCCTGTCTCCCCTGTTGTGTGCCCAGGTGGGCTGCCCTGCACCCTGACCCCATTCCCGCTTTCCCTGGTTCCTGGGGGCCGCGGGGATGAGCCCGCACCCTATGGGAGCCCTCAAGCCCTGGGCATGCCCCCTACAGCCCGTGTGTCCTCCCAGCCACTTGCCTGCTCTCTATGTCCATCTTGGAGTTCTCCGAGGCCAGCTCCTCCGTAGGACTGTGCTCCCGCTGGGTCCACTGGCTCAGGGTGACCAATGTGCTGGCCTCGGATCCGCCCGAGTCTGACTGCGGCCGTGGGCTCCTGGTGCTGCTTCGCGAGGGGGGCCTGCTGCTCCCCAAGTTCCCAGGGCATTCCTCGGGAGGGATTGGGTCCCCGGGGTCGGTGCCTGTGTGCGGGTCTGCCAGGGATGGGGGTACATTGCCCCGTTCCCTGCCCTGGACCACGGCGCTCCCCACGAGCCATGGGGCAACTATGGAGCCCTTCATGTGTAGTACACGGTCCAGGGCATCATTGTAGGGGGCGGTCCGTGCTCTGTGTCCGGACCGCCAGTTGTTGTCTTTAATGGCCTTGGAGCGGCATTGGGCCACGGTCCTGTGGTGTCCCATCATCTCCATGTCCCGCACGATCTCCGTGAACACGTGCTCATTCCTCTTGTTCACGGCGAGCTCCACCTTGTACTCCAGGGACCCCCAGATTCTTATGAAGTCCTGGGTCTCCTTGTGCCCCCATTGCCTCCCTCGCTGGTACCAGCGTCTCCCATATGTGCCCTCCTGCAGTTCCTCCTCCGCTTCCCCTCCGCCGGTCTCCTCCGGGGACTCCAGCTCCTGGGCCCATTTCTGGGTCCATGGGTCGTAGAGGGAGGGTTAGTGTCCTCGGTCCTTCCGACCCACAGCCCGCCTCCCTGCCCCCCTCCCGCCGGGCACCCCCCTCTTAATACTCCTCTGCCGCTGTGCGGGACCCTCCTCGCTCTCCTTACCCGTTTCCGGGGTGCCTCCATCCCCATGCCGGTTGTTCCCTCAGGGGCGGCCAACTCCAGCTGCTGCTCCTCCGCCCCCCCCCCCACCACCTCCTCCTGCTCCTTCCCCCTTCTCCTCCTTCCCTCTGCCTTGCTCGCCCTCTGCTCTCCTCTCCCTTCCATCTTGCTCCATCCCGCCACGTTCCCCTGCTGCTGTGTGCCCTTTAAATATCCCTCCCCGGTCTGTGTGTTGCTCGTTGCCTGGCAGCGATGCTGCGTGCTCTCGCCACGGCTGGGGATCATTTGTTATGATTTTACCGGGTGGTTGGCATTCAGTCATTACATTTGGCAGTTTCCCAGTGGGAATCGCTTTCACCACGATTCCGGGGATGGTCCCATCCTGACCTCCGGAGCCGTGGTTGGCTTTGACCCCTACAGGTGATTGACCGTGGTGAACATCTGATGAGACGTTCATGGCTCTCTGGCTGTGCTGCGGGATTGTCCGTGGTTCACTGTGGTTGACCGTGGTATCGTTATGTCTAAAATTACCCATTTAATCACAATTGCTCCATGTCTCTTGGAGACATTTAATCCTCACAATTGCATCTTTTAGTTTTCCCCTAAAGTATATCGAGTTTGATTATATTATCATCACTATTGTCAAGCGGCTCCACCACCGTTACCCCTTACACCAGGTCCTGCACTCCAGGTAGGACTAGATCCAAAGTAGCTGCTCCTCCTCATAGGTGCCCCAAGAAACACCCAATTATGGCGTCTAGAAACTTTACCTCTGCATCACACCCCGAGGAGATTTTCACCCAGTCAATATTAGGGTAATTGAAATCACCCATTATTATTATGTTTCTGACTTTAGTTGCCTGTTTCATCTCCATTAGCATTTCAGAGTCAGTCTCGCTGTCCTGGCCGGGGGGGTCGATAGCGTAGTCCCACTGCTATACGTTTCTTTGTTACGCATGGAATTGCTGTCCAGAGAGATTCCAGAGTACAATTCACTTCCTGTAAAATTTTAATGCTTCGTATTGGGATGGATCAGGAAATAGTGAGCTTCATACATTTAAAACTTTGAGAGAAGGCAGTGTTCAGCTTCCCTGGGAAGATTAATGAGAACCTTCAGCCTCCAGGCCAAACTTCCTCCAGCAAGAGGGTATTTGCACTTGTTTACAGAAAAGAACAGATGGTCATTTGGAAAGGTAGCCAGGTTTCCATCACCTCATTCCCTCTTGGTTCAGTATTTTTAAGTAATCTGTGTCAGGAATTCTTCCCCAGCCATGACGGAATAGTCTTCTGCTTGAACTTGCTCTGCAAAGAAGCAGCAGCGGAAGTAGCAGCCACCTTCTGAATCTGCTTAAAGGTCAGGTGAGACAAATGTCCCACTGCTGAAAAATAGATCTGAGTAACAGGCACAAAACCATAAGCAGTGATTAAAATATACACCGGGCAAAAATAAATCAGCATGACTCTAAAGAGAACACATCGCACTGGGCTATTGCATGGTAAGCAGCAACACAGAGAGAGAGAAGGAAGCAGCTGATAGGCTTGGGGGGAACAAAGTGGTGATTTATGAGAGTGTATTCTGGTACAACTGCTTCTTTTGGCATCTCATCATTTCATGGAGAAGAAATGGCATCGCTGTGTTGTGAACTGTAATGTAGTCAGTGAAAGCAGCGCAAATTGAGGAGAGGGCTTTTATTGGAAACCACTATTTCACTCACTTGGAAAATAAAAAGGCACCAAAAGGAAGCCTCGTGTCCACCTCCTGCGAAGTGAACGAGAAGAGAAATAAGACTGTTAGAAGACAGAACACTGTTTCCCTGGCTGCCACCTCAAGCATAACCTCAATATGCAATATACTTACTTCTGATCTCTTTCTTAATCTTCTCTGCACACTTTTTATTTAGAATCTCCAGACACTTCATGGATATTTTATTTATTTATGTATTTAAATGTATATCCTGCCCTTCCCCTAAGACTCAGGATGGCTTACAACATATAAAAAAAACATTTAAAAAACCACACATGTATTTTATGTTAAAAATCCACCTCAAACCCCTAAATCTTTCCATCCAACCGTATCCCTGACTGCCAAATGCCTGGCCAAGCAGAAAGGTCTTGCATCACTTCTGAAAGATGAGCAGGCTCATTATCAGTGAACCCTCAGAACTCTCTTGTGGGATACTGTTGTTCTACCCGTTTTACAGATGGATACGCATACGGCACAGAAAGTGGAGACTGAACTATTTCAGAGATGCCTAAGGGAGGTGTAGGTGCCCAAATCCTATTGAGACTCAGTTAGATTTGGATGTCTCACTCACCCTTAGGCTTCTTGAACAACCTCATTTGAAATCCCTTGTTTAGACTGCTACTCAGCCAGTGGCAAAGGCAAAGTATAGCACATTTACCCTCCCACATGCATCATAGTTCAATGTTGTAAGAGATTTCCTTTGGGCAAGGCTATTTTGGGAGTGTCTGAAAAGTGTGGAAGACAAGAGGAAAGCAAGGCAACTCTAAAAACATGGATTTGTGCATCTGAAGTGTTTCCATTGGATGTTCCTTCACTTCTTTCCAACCTGCCTTCACACATTCAGGTGTATTTCCCCCCCACACACAGACACCAAAGAAGCTTGATTTGAGGAGAGACTTGAAGGGAGGGAGATGGCAAGGTGATTCTGTGGTGGTTGAACTTTGCAGAAGGCCAGGCTTCTCTTTCTAGCCAGGTTTTTAGATCTTGTTTATTACCATATCTGGTGAGCATCTGGAGATGTTTTTGTTTACCTCTTACCTCCCGACAGTCCCTTTTTGGGCACCGAATCCCTCCATTGGGGTCAAAGTCTCTTTCAGGAGAGAGAAAGAGAGAGATGGGCATTAAGTCCTCAGGCTCCTCTTTCTGGTTGCCTCTCAGGAAAAGTACAATGTGGGATAATAAGCAGAAGAGCCTCTTTGTGCACTTTGAACGTTGGGAGGTGTATGGGTAAAAGGACAAGGAGGCGAAACTTATTCACAGAGGGGATGGGGCTTATTTAGCAAGGGGGTGGGACTTCTCCCACTGGAAATATTGGGAGGTGTGTTATCTTGGCTACATAGGAGTTGAAGGGACTAACAAAAGGTAAGTCCTGAAGGCCAGGATGAAGAAATTCAGTTCAGTACAGGCAAAAGGAAGCCACTAGTTGAGTCAACAATAAAAAAAAACCAGGCAGGTCCTGACTTCCAGTCTCACCTGCTTTAACCGCAGGGTGAAACTTCTTTCTACATTTTGGTTTGGAAATAAGCCAGCAGTTCAGCAGGAACAGTAGCTTCCAAGCCTGTACACCAGCTCCCTTGGCCACTTCTCACCAGGGACTATCAGAGCAAACAGAGCTGTCTGTCTTAGAACCTGCCTAGCATGAAACAGCTCCCTGAAGAGTATTTTTTAATAGCTAAACTCCCCCATCTCACTCCACACCTCAGGAGCAGAGCAGGCGAGGCTCTGCAGTAATATCGGAACCTCTTGGGTACGCCTGCAACCAGGGAACGAGCGTGCGCTGTCTGGTGTCGGAGGCGATCTGCTAAAGCAATTGCCATTTTGCACGGTGGCTGCAGTTCAAAGCACAATCTTGGTGGGACATTTGGTTGACTTTCCCCTTTTATAATGCTTTAAACAGCACTGTGCATTTTGTAGTTATTTGTTTAAGCATTCTCCATGGTATTTGAAGGTCTGTCCAAGGGGGACTTCTGTTTAAAATGAGAAGAGAGAAAGAAAGGCCTAGTGTGGGGAGGAGCGGGAAGGGATAGAAGTGGTGGCATTATAGCCTATCGCCCTTTCCGCCTGAGCTGGCATGCAGCTAAGTGTGGGCATCATTCAGGAGAAACTGTGCTATAGACAGACCTGCCAGGACTCCCTCACACCTGGTATTAAATCAGCAAAAAGCCTTCCACCTTCTGTTGCTGGGAGTTATGCTCTTTAGAGCCAAGTTCGACAGTTGTTATTGCAATTTTGTGGTGCTCTTTTGATTTACAGCTGTTTTTACGACCATTGAGACAGCCACAAATCGAGGAAATCTCATAAAACAGAGAGTAAACGTCTCCTTCGCAGCCCAGGCAGAGTTTTGGCATCCGTGCTTATTCCTTAGAGCAGGATGTGTAAACAATATTGTGTCCCCTGAGCGGCTGATATCAGTACAGTTAAGTGGTAACAGCTTGAAAAATGCATTTCTCGTATATTAGCGGTAAAACTCAAAATGGGCCCCCAGGCTAAAATAAATTGGTGACATTTTGCAGCAGAAGGGGAAAAAATAAGGGCAGGAATTGGAAATGCATAGAGCCCCAGCTTTGAAAGCAATGGGATTTGAGCCAAAGTTGGATTTATTTGCATTATTACAGCACAAAATAAATGGATCCACCACACTTGTTGCAAAGCATACCTAATTGGAGAAGACAGATTACAGCCCTGCTTAGAAAGGGGGGAAATAAACCCTCCCACCTTCCTTTCTACACAAAAGATTGTCAAGAAATGCCATATTTAAGTTGAATGGGTAGTATCTTCCTACTTGTCGTGTGGCACAATGATGAGTTTGTGAAAGTGGTGTAATTCCAATTCACACCCTTGCATACAACGTACTTCCCTCTCCCCCTTACTTACGCACTGCCCCAGTAACTTCATATAGGCAGACACCTGGGCTACTGGTTGTTTGAAAGCCAATGTAAGACGAATAACACTTGTCCGGTACTTTGTGACAATACTGAGCTCTTTCCTTTCTTGCTGTCTCTTTATTGTGAATCATTATTTAATCTTCCCAATGTCCTAGAGAGTCAAGTAAATAAGTATTACACAAATTGAAGGCAGAACTGTTGCATGGTTTGTTCAAGGTCACAGAGGAGTTGGTGTCCAAGCTGCATTTAGAATTTGGAGTTACTGGTTCCCAGTCTTATTCAGACCCCTAGACCATATCCCTAGCCTAATCTTCCTTGGGATAAGCACAATTCCTCTAAGTAGGTCATGTAAATTCTAGATATTTACTTATTTCCTGCAAGTAGGCCATGTAAATGCTATACTTATTTCCTGCATAGATGAAGTGGCATTGGCCATTTGCTGTGCAATCTTTTATGTAACCTAGGGTTTTACTACTGTGCCCAACTCAGTACTATTTGAGTGTCTCAGAAAGTCAGTCTGTACTTGTGTGCATTTTACTAGGTCCTTTAGAATGTATGGAACATTGTGGTTTTTTAAAATGGGTAGAAGAAATTCAATGACGTGTGATGGGGAATGGGTTTCGTACTTATTGACTGGATGCTGACGTTCCATTTGCAACTGATTAAACACCCGAGAGGCTGTTTGTCGTATTTCAAAATATCTTGGGATCAAAGTGCTCAAACTGTTAATGTGCTAAAATGTTGTATTCATGTAGTTTGGGATGGCCTTGGGATTTTTGCTTCCTGATCTTGTGGTGCCCAAGAGCAACTCTCAAGACTTGCCAGAGTCACTTGTGACCAGTTCTTTGCTAGAGTTAAAGCTGTAAGTGTTCTGTGCATAAAGAAATTTCTCAGTTAGGTCTTTGTTGTTCCAATTAAAATTCAAAACCCGGTCCCTCAGGACCAAGACCAACATCTTATCCACCATTTCCACCAGTTTTCCCGGCACCAATGGCAGGCTCACTGGTCTGTAGTTTCGAGGATCGCCTCTAGAGCCCCTTTAGATATTGGCGTTACATTCGCTACCCTCCAATGCTTGGGTTGTAGTGACAGATTTTTAACTGGCTCTAGTGTAATTTCAGTGGGCTAGTGAAAGCACTACTGGTAACTTCAGTGTCAAGAGAGAAAAGGCTATTTAAAATAGTTGAACCTGTCTGCCACTACTCAGGACACAGTAGAACAACTGAAACAGGTCAGTGGCCTGGATCAGTGTAGAGTAGCCCACTCCAACTTGCCATTGTACAAATCTCTCCTGTACACACTCCTGGTAGGTTTGGAAAGTTAGCCTCCCATTTAGAAACATTCTGGGATTGCTGAGTTTGAAAGGAGAAGCAATTACAACTGCAGCAAAACCACCTTGAATGATTCATGCTTGCTGTTCCTGCTTCTGAGAGCTGCCTGCAAATCCTGCAGCTAAAAAGGAACAGTGTGTACCTTTATCTCAGCCCCCCACCCTGGTCACACCTTAATAAAGATGTTCCCATTGTTCTGGACAATAGGGCTGCACACATGCACTGTATATGCTACAAGCCTAGGTTCTTTTGTGGTTCCAAGAAAGCTTTATCTATTGGATAAGCACTGACCGCATGCTGCAATTCTTTCACATCAAACACACAGAGAGAGAATTAATGGGCAAACAGCCAAGCAAGGGAAAGAGTTGAATATGCCCAGCGCTACCAGTTTAGGGTGTGACCATGCAACGTGGGTTTTGTTAGTGGTCCTTGTTAAGCTGCCAGTATCTAAAAATTGGTGTCTGTAATTTTAATTTATGTGGATGATCCGAATCTCACGGCTAGGACTTCTGTAACTGCAGTAAACTACACTATTGAATCTAAGTACCCCACAACGTTTGGAAATTCTGGATCTGAACTTTGCAACTTGGACTCTTTGCTGTTTAATGATAAGCATCTGGCAATCCAATCCAATGGCGCCCCATGTTGCCCTTTAGCATTCTGGTGGTGGTTGGGAGCAGGCCGCCAGTTCAGTAAGAATCCACGCAGCGTGCCAAAATGTCAGGCAAATTGGGGGACACTTTCTGTTCTCCACACACTAGCAGTCTCCTTTAAATTAAAAGAAAGCCCGCCCTTCCCTTGGCTTGAACAGCTGTGAAAAGAGTGGACCCAAGAAAGAACAGTGCTTTTGTGCAGTGCAGTTATGTGTCTGTTTAACATAATAAATGTTTATTGTCCTCGGGAGCAAAGGAGCAATAGGCTAAATTATAGCCCGGGGAAGGAAAGCTAGAATCATGAGGTACAGGCTGTTAATTATCTTTTTTTAGCTGTCACTGTACTGGTGTTCCCCTCTAGTCTACTCCCCAGCTTAATTCATTACCTCCACCATCCCTATCTCTAAAATATCTGCTTCCCTTACTACTGCATCTCCCTCCTCTTCCTCCTCCTGCTTTTTCATTTGTAAGGCATCTCGGGTCTCCTGAGAGATTTGTGACTTCTCTCCCAGCAGCCGCTCACTGTGATAAAGGCCCTCAGACTGCCTCTCTCTGATTAATCAGCCCTTGTGCAGCCTCGATAGGGTGTTAATTTGTAAACTCGGTGGACAGGCAGCCGTGATAAGCCTCAACAGCTGCTGCACGTCTGCCATGGGGGATGGGCAGATAAGGCTTCAGCCCTGGGATACAGCCAAGAAAGATACTGGAGCAGCGAATTAGAAACCACAACAACAAAAAATTGCATTCTGCAAAGTAACTCCTTTTGCAGTGTTGGGGGATAATATAGGACATTTCAATAGCAGTGAACGCAAGCCTCTCTCTTAATAAACCCAGAATAAGCAAGGTTGGAACTGCTTTTGTACAAGGCAAAGGACAGGTTTTGCCAAAATGTATTCATCTTAATGGTTTTCCTTGTGCTGTTGTGCACTGAAGAAGACTGGGCAAACGCAGTTGCATTGTCATTCAGATTGCACTAAGCATTTTAAACGTGCAACCAGGGTACTTTTTAAGAAACAGACTGAGTGGTAACTCAATATGGAGTTGTGTAGCAAGAAATATAATTTGTACAACTTGGCTGAATGCAAATTATATTATATTAAGTCATTTTGTACAAGTACCTATGTCTACATAGTGTGCGTATATGTGTGTGTGTATATACACACACACACACACACACACACACACACACACACCTATAAAGCCCTAAATGGCCTGGATCTCACTTACCTGTGGGACCACCTCACTTCCCAGCCCCTGGATCAGTCCCTGCAGTCAACCGGGAGCACCTTTCTCGAAGTTCCCCGGGTTTCCAGGGGGCGACTATGGAGAGGGCATTCTCAGTGGCTATGCTTAGGCTGTGGAGCTCCCTCCCTGCAGAGGCCCAGTTCGCCCTGGCCCTCCCTTCTTTTCGACAGTTGTGTAAGACCTGGCTGTTCCGCCAGGCCTTTGGTGAGGGTGATGGAAGGGGGGTAGAGGGTTAGGGTGGGCGGGTTTTTGTTTATATATTTTTTTACTTCTCCCTATTGTTATGAATTGTTTTAATGAATGTTTTATATTGTTTTGTATATTTATATTGTTAGCCACCCCAAGCTGTCCAGAGGGGTGGGATAAAAAATTCCTAAAATAAATCAATATACAAAATACCATAATCTGTGGCTGCTGTCCTAAAACCACTTCAGAGTAGCCCAACTGAAGCCAGTGGGAGCTACTCATAAGTCAGTGTGCTTAGGACTGTATGTGCACGGTATCGACACAAAAAGTTAAGTTAAAGTAACATTTCTTTGGGATTCATCTGCCAAATCTCAAAATCCAGACCCATTTTGTTTCAGTTTAGTAGTGATTTGAGAAAAGTGTGGGGAAGGGGCCGGGCAGGAGTCTAGGGGGGGATTCAGACGTTCTGATTTTTGCGATTTTTTTAAAAAAACGAATGTTTCATGCCTGTCTGAACACTTAAATTCGATTAAATGGAGTCAATATCGCACTAAAGCAATGCGTGTTGAAAAGCTACTCAAACCTACCTTTTTGCTGTCCGTTTTCAATAAATCCGCACTTAACAGCAGTGTGAAAGCAACATCGTACTGGTTTTAACTAGTGTGTAATCTTTTCTGATGTGAATGCAACCGTGCTTCCAAGTGCGCTGTTTTACTCCTGCCCCTACCGGAAGCAGTGAGACCAGCTGGAGCCCTGTAGTTGCCTCGCTGGGTGCAGGCTGCAGCCAGCTTCTCCCCAAAAAAGTTCTTCCCCTCCATGTTTCCCCTCCATGCTTCTCCCCAAAAAAGTTCTTCCCTCCAAGGGACTTTCAATCATCTGCCTTTGCCTCTACCTTAGTGCTGCAGCAGTAGCAGCAGCGGGATACCGGAAAGAAACCAGGGAGAGAATGCGCGGGGCTTCTTTCCAGCAGCCTCAGGCTCTCCGTTTTTATTCCCTGATTCTACAAAGTAGCAACCTTTGCTACAAAGGTTGTAGCAAAGGTTGTTGCAAAGTTGCAGCAAAGGTTGTAGCAAAGGTTGTTGCAAAGTTGTACTTTGCTACAAAGTAGCAACCTTCTGGCTCCCCACAGGGCACTTCCTGTAACTGAATCGTACTGAGCAGCCGGGTAAGCACGCACTACAAGAAGGTCTGAATGCATTATTTCGCTGTACTTAAAATCGGTCTGGCATGCATGTGAATGCAACAGCACTTGTTAACAGCAAACTATTGAGAACCAGTTTTTAAAAATCCAGATAATTGCTGCATGTGTGAATTCGCCCTTAGTCTCCTAGTACATGATACATAAGACAAACTGAAGCGAATTAAAGGGAGTGAGAAGCATTTACTATAACCAAGTTGGTTAAAATAAAAGTAAAATTGATATGTTAAAACAATGTGAATATTTTAACTTTTTTATCCTTTTAATGGATTTTTTAATGGGAAATACTTGAATTGTTATCAGTGTTGCAGTTCAGTTGGATCTTTATCATTCTACCGTTATCGATTCCAAGAGTACTAGACCCATTACATGAGGACCAGTGACTACATTCAGACTCCATCAGCTTTTCTGTCATTGCTTGGCAGTGCAAATTGTTACTTTAATACCTTTTCAACTTGTAGCTGTCCTCAGGGAGTCACCTTTGTGCACAGAAAGCCATCTTGCAAAATCTCCAGGCCTTTGCAATGTGATTTACAGCAATTTCCTTTGGTGAAGGTTCCAGGTGGGATTTGGATGACCTGTAAATGGTTAAACAATGAAATAAAATGAAGGTTGCCCTGCTGGTACGATAACAGCAGGAGGTACAGAAATGAATTGCTTGGCAGTGCAGCTCTGGTCCCTTCCTTTCCTCCTCCCCCTCCCGCCCTTCTCTCCCTCTTGCCAAGTCCTGTCTGGCAGGCCATTACAATGATAAATGCAAGTAGCTGGCAAGGACCACAGTTGGGAGTTTGTTCTAGCGCGCCAAGGCCGGCTTGGCATTCCCCGTCGGTGTCAGCATTTGCACTCCTAACTCGGTTTGATGGAAACCAGGACATGAGGTGCGAATTTACATCTGCATCCTTCCAGAGGAGAGCTGGGGAAATGAAATGCCATGCCAGCCCTTGGACTGGCAAAGTAATTTGGTAGGTACCAAAGAACCGTATGCCACCTGTCTTTTTCAGGGCGTTCTTTGCTCTCATCCCATCTCCACTCCTTTCCATCTTGCAGCCTTTGAATTGTAAGTAGTTTCCTGCAGTTCTGCGGGGAACAGTTTCCGTTCCTTCCAATTTAAAACAAATAAAATCTGTATTCCAGCCAAATAGATAGTTTGGCTGGATAGTTTCAAGCTCTAATTATGACAATACCAACCAGCATTCTGGTATGTTATACCTCCCTAACCCTGCATTATAACTCCCTAACCCTGCCCAGTTGTAGACAAGCTTCCTACTAGGTTTGATCACAAAGCATATAATCATTTTATGGATGCCTACTCAACAGCGGGAAAGACTCGTGGACATGAAATTAACGTGACCACTTAAGCCAAATATCAGAAGAAGAAAAAGTCCTGACATGAAGATCTTTGTTAGAGTGGGATAGTCTCTCAAGGGAAAATATGAAAGCTTTATTGTTTGAGGCATTTAAAGGGAGGCTGGGGAAAGCAGTAGACTGTCCACCGTGTGGAATCGTTCTGCACTGGCCTACGGCTGATGGACTAGCTCAGTGGTTCTCAAACATTTTTGAACCACACACCCCTTCCACTTGTCTGTGGTAGTTGAAGCCCCCCCCCCCCGACACACACACACACTGCACAGTCATACACACACACCTTGTTTCCTCTCCTCCATTCAACACTCCTGTTGCTTCCCTTTTCTCTCTCCCCCTTGCTCTGTGACACTTTTCTATTCTCTGACTGAACCAGGGGGAATCTTAAAAAAAAAAAAAAAAAGGGGGCTGGGGGGCGGTGGCAGATTAGAACTGGCTGTGGTCCTTCTGTAAGGCCTGCCTCCCTTTTTGAGAACCACTGGACTAGCTGACCTTAACATATAAGATCTTTTTCTCCTCTCTTCTAAAAGACAGACTGATATAAACCCAGTCTCGGAGAAAGAAAGAAAGAACTGGGGAAGTGAATGTGATGGCAGAACCCAGGTAGTTCAGAAGACTCTTACCCAACTTATAGTTTACAGCTATGAACGACAGAAAAACCAGGTCCTCTTGGCTACTGGAATGGAAACCGGAAAAGGGGAGGGATAGAATGGTCCCGTGTCTTGAATGATTGCTTAGTGCTCCAGAGACCTGTTTTAAATTCCCTGCTCCATCACACACTCCCGATGTGACCATCAAGTTACTAGGGGGCTTTTTCACCCTTTAGTACTGCTTGCAACAAGGGGAGAGAGCGCTGCATGTGAAATCCCATACCCATGGTTTCATTCACGCGTATGATTGTGTGGCACTACCCCCCACCTCCCTTCCACAGCAGCAGTGCTTGTCCCCGCTCTGACCAGGCAGAGACCGATGCCGCCACAGGCAGATGGGGGCGGGGGCTGCCACCGCCGTCACCTGCTAACTATTCAGTACCGAGTGTGATCCTTGGAAGCAGGGGTCCACAGCATAACCATTCTGGCCCCATCTGGGGGAGGGGAGCAGTGCTGCTGTGAGCTGTTCACACATTACATTGGCTCCGTGCCATAGACAGTAGCACAGACATTTAGTTCAGTTTTTCCAGAAGCAGCTGTCCCAGATTTGACCCATAGCCAGATCTGCATTTACATGTTCACACAAACACAACAACATGGGGTTAGAATAGTTGTGTGCGAAAGAACCCTTAGTTCTTCTGTGCCTCCAATCCCCCACTTGTAAGACAGGAATAATAGCCCTTCCCTACCTCACCAGGGGTGTTGTGAGGATAAATACATCAGAGGGTGTGAGGCACTCAGATGCTACAGTAATAGGGCCATATAAGTATTATAGATAGGTAGAAAGAAAGGAAAAAGAGCTCCCGGTCTAATCTAGCCACTTATCCCAATTGTAAATAATTTCCTAGTAGAAAGAGTTGGATGAGAGAAAAGGAGAGGGAAAAGAGATCGCTGTTTCACCTCCTAAACTGTAGGCTTTTTCAGTGATTATCTGGCATGTCTTTGGTAGGAATACAAGAGAGGCACTGTAAATGGGCACGTGATAAAGGAAAATAGCAGTGCAAGTCAAAATGGGAAAATAGCCAGGAACATGAAAATGTGACAAAGCCCCATGATGCTTTGAGGTATCAGCCAGCATGCAAGGTGGAGACAGTATTGCCCCCACCCACAATGTAATTTCCATTTAAAATAAACAAGGAGACACAGATGTGGTAGAAAGTGAAGGATCTTGGCTGTGTTTAATAGGGACAGCTGGAAATGCTCCTCTCTAGGTCAGTATCTCTTGAGAACAGCTGGGGGAACCATTCACAGCTGTAGGACAAGTTTTGCCAAGGCCCCTGTGACCTCCAGAGCTTTTGTTTTGTTTTGTTTTGTTTGTTTTAGAGAGCGAAAACATTTATTTATTTACTGACTGGATGTGGACTGGGGAGCTGGAATGAAGTCTTTTCCTCTGGGAGGCAGCAACTGCTCTGAGGAAGCTAAATCACAGAGCATGGCTAATGGGGAAGGCAGACCCGGGGCTGTTGACTGGTCTCTAGAGTGTGCAGGGGAAAGAGGACAGGAGTGAGAGGGCCCTCTGCCCTGAGGCTCTGATAACAGACAGGCTTGTAGGTCAGGCATCCTGCTGTTCCTAGAGCACCGGGTCAGCAAGGGCTTCCCGAGCAGCCTGGAAAGCAAGGCGCATCTGTGCAACAAAGTCCTAGATCTGAGCAGCACATGTTTTAGTATTGCAGATTCTGCTCAATCCAAAATAATTTGACCTACCTCTAAATCCAGGAGTGGAGAACCGTTTCCCTCCAAGGGACCACTTTGAAAATTAGTAGAAGCTCCAAGGGCTGCATAGAGGTTCAGGAAGAGTAGGGTCCAGATCATTCCAGGAGCTGAGAAGGGGCTCCACGAAAACTAGCTGCAGCTTGCATTTGTCCCTCGGGCCTGAGGTTCCCTACCCCTGCACTAAAGAGAAAGCTCTGGATTCAAAATGTTGTTGTTGTTGTGTTGCTTGTTATCAAACCCGCTACTCTCTTGTCAAAAGAGGTGGTGCAAAATATCCAAAAAGTTAGGACCTACCAAAAATAATAGGCCTGAATCACTCTTGCTATATGTGCGTATTTACGCCATTGGTATTGTTGACCTCCATTTTGTCTTGCTATATATTCCTGCACACCTCTTATTATAAGCTTTTATATAGCGCCAGCGATGTACCTGGCGCTTTACAAAGAATAAGATAGACATGATCCCTCCCAGAGAGCTTACAATCTAAAGACAGGGGGAGAGGAGACAGGGAAGGGGGAACAGAGGGAGAGACAAGGGATGCAACATTCATGAGGATGCGAGAACTCAGGGTACACGTTCTTGTTTTGGTTACAGTACACTGGGAGTTTGCAGATAACAGGTGGGGGATAATCCTGGGTGGGGATGATTAGCAGGAGTTAGGGAGGGCAGAGCGGAAGAGGGGTTTTGAGGAGGGACTTGAAGGTGTGGAGGGTGGGGGCAAGGTGGATGAGGGCAGGGAGGGAGTTCCAGGCGTGCGGGGCAGCGAGGGAGAAAAGACGAAGGCGGTTGGGGGAGCAGGGGAGGCGTGGGAGGGTGAGGGAGGGGATGGAAGAGGAGCGGAGTGCTCACACACGAAGTGTACGGACAAGAATCCATATTCAGTATATGCTCGATTAGCCAGGGCCGCTCTCGGTAACCTGGAGAAATCAGGGCTGCAGGTAGTGGCCACGTGAGAGGGCTGGCTATAGGGACTTTCCTGCCCTTTCCAATGTGCTCCACCCCATGGAGCACCACAATGTCATGTTGCTACCTAAGGGGGTGGCCCGTGGCTCGGGTGGTATAGTGCATGCTTTGCATGTATAAGGTCCCATGTTCAATCCCTGGCATCTCAGATTCAGGATCTCTGGTAGCACACCTGGATGAGGCCTCAGCTGGAGAGCCTGCTTCTCCACGCCCCTTCCCAAGCATAGTGATGTCATGATGCTTAGAGAAGGAACGTGGTCACGTCAAAAAGGGGTCAGTGCCTCTTCCTGAGGTGACCACACTCCTTTTCTGAATGACCTCACACATTGGACGGGATGGAGCCAGGCAGAAGCCCGGCAAGTGCAACTGTACCCCAGTCCCAGCACCCATAGTTCCTAGAAAGTGTGACTATAAAAATATAAGTGACTTTTCCCAACCTCAGCCCTTTTGTAAAAAGCGGGAATAATAAATTCAAGCTCAGGGTAGAGACTTGTTACCTGCCATTTTTGTGCTGATTAGAACCTGATGTTAAGTGAGAGATATGATGCCAGACGCTCTACTGTCTGACAAATTGATTTTGGATTCAGGAGGTGGTATTTACTATTTTCTTCTCCAGGAAACTCAGTGAAGATCTATAAGTCTTCTGTTTTCACTGCTTAGCAAATGTTGATCCACTGTTAACAATTTTTAGGTTGCAAAGGTAAAAACTAATTTTAAAAAAAGTCAGCGGCTACTGGGATGCCTGGCATGGTTTTCTGTTGCTGTCATTGCTGGTGTTATTCTTTTGTCATGTCTAATCCCTAAATTATTAATCTGCAAAAGGGCTTCCCCTTTCAGCTGTCCCATATTAACTGGAATCGGGATAAATGAGGCATGGATTTTGTTATACCTTTGTATTTGTCTTAAGGGATAAAGGGTGTGCTGCACTGTTCGAGGTTTCCACCTTACTTTATTAAAAGCAAAAGCTGCTTTTGCTATGGTTTTTTCTTTCTACCAGTAGGAGCTGAAACTTTAAGCCATACTGTGAATGATTTGTTATGTGTTTGCCTAAGGGAAGCAATGGAGCACTGGAGTTTTATATTTCCAAGAAGGAAAGGAAGAGAAATGCTAGTTGCAGGTCATGTTTTCAATCCAGTTGGAGCCGAGCCTCAGACCTAGGTGAATTGTTATATCCCTTTAATGGATAAAGATGGGAGGGTGGAAGGGAAGCAAGAGATAAGATCAGGCCAGCAACAGTAAATTGGTAGTGGTTGGCAGCCTTGTGCAAGCCAAGAAAGACAGAAAAAGAGTTTGATACAAATATGCAGGCTCCCTTAAAAGGAGGCTTAAAAGCTTTATGTGGCTGTTGTATGAGACCACCTTGAAGATTTCACCATCCTGTGAAATCGTGTATGTGGTTTTTGTTTCAGGAAGGGAGGAACAAGAGGGAAAGAGCTTGTAAGACTTTTTTTTAAAACAAAAAACAGAGCACTCTGTCTCGGAGGGGAAAAGAGAGAGAGAGCTTTTACCAGAGCGACAGCTTTAATAAAACATTTCTTCCTCTGGCTCTCCTCTTGTATCCAGTGCAGATGAAACAGAGGGGAGTAGTCAAGGAAAGGAGACAGGCACCAAATGCACAAGCAAGACTCGAAGTGTCTTCAGTCTGTAAGCTTCAGGCTGGGAATGTCTGTCTGCATCAGCCAGCAATGGGGGTGGGGTGGGGACTCTTTTTAACGCCATTCATGCTGCATCCTTTCCCCACACTTCACGTGTGGGGAGCAGCAGGGAAGGAAACTCCTTAGCTGTATGCCCTTGACCCAAACGTGCGTGAATTCTTGGTGGCTCTGTCCTGGCTGTGTTACTCACCGGGGAGGAATCCAGCCACCTGTCCCTCTTGGATTATATGCAAATGAAATGCTTGGACAGCAGAAGACACAAGAATTACTATAGCATACATTTTTATTTTCTGGATTTTTGCCCTTGTTAGTGGCCTTGCTCGCATATGTAGGGTTGTGTTTTGTTTGAAGAATAATGGTGAAGCTGAATGATGTATAAAACTCGCTTCTTACTTCTGCCCCTTCCATTTTGCCCCATGCTGTTATAACACCACCTAGATCATGCTGTTGTACAGGCATTTGCTGCTCAGAAATAGAACTAACCCAAAGGAATTCTGATTCCGAATAGAAGATCTCCCTAGAATTATAACTTGCTTGCTACTGTAAACTCTAGGAATAAGGGTTTGTTATGCATACAAACTGCAGTTGCAATGGGAAACGCGTTCTTCTAAACGTTGCTGCTTGCTTGAACATAGTGGAAAACTAAAGTGGGGTTGGGGGTGTTTTTACGTGTTACGATTAGGGTTACCATACCTCCCCTTTAATCCTGGGCACTTATGAAAAATACATGATGCAGGGCTGCATTGGAACCAATACAGCCCTGCCCCATGTATTTTTTTCTGAATGTTCTGGATTTAAAGGGGAGGTATGGCCAACCTAGTCATGGTAAACATGAGTGATTACCATAATGTATAATCACTGCCCCCCAAATATGTAAAGACTCTGTTACTGCTACGCTGTACTTCTGTGCGGGGTGGTACCAGACCCATCACGAGTTCACTATACAGGCAAGCTAGTTGCATGTAGCTGCTGTTATGTCTAAACTGGACCTCACAGCAGCTACATGCAGCTTCCCATGAGCAGGAGAAGCAGGGGGGGGGACCTGGTGTTGCTCCTGCCACCACTGTTGGCTGCTCTCTGGGACCAGGACCGGCGGCACAAGAACTCCCTGCTGCCGCCACTTCTCACGCAGCGGTGGCAGCACAAATAGTGGTGGCGGGAAGGCAGGTCCAGGGATGCACACCACCGCTTTTGTAGCTACCACCAAAGAAACCGGTCCCGTCTGTCTCCCCAGTGGCAGCAGCAGGAGAGCCCCTAGTCTGGGGAAACCAGCAAGCACAGGGGGCAGGGACCCTCCTTTGTTCCTCTTGCCTCTGCTTGCTTGAGACCGGTTAACTCCCCCACCCACTTCCCCCTTCACAGACATACGCATTGGGCAGTCCTGAACGGGAACGCACAGCTTTCATGTGGTGCAAAACTCTGCCGAGTGTCAGGAGGACTTTGGCATGGCCACATGAGGGAGAAAGGGCTGTTTTCTAGCTAGCATGTTAAAACAGTTATGCAGACAATCTAACATGTTTAAACATTTTAGTCAAGGTTGATCCTAGCCCTCAGACAAATGAAAAATGCACTGTATTAATCTGGAATTGGGGTAAAATAGACCCCAGTTAAGTCACAATTGGGGGGGGGGGGGAAATAAATGTCATTCTTTTTGAAAATGACTCCAATTTAACAAAAAATTTAAATCTTATTAAGAGTTATTGTTTGTGTTACAGAAACAATACTAACACAAAAGGTATTTGGGGTTAGTAGTATTCCATCATTCCCAAAATTACAGTACTGGGAGTTGAATTGGATGTTTGGGGTGAATATGACCCCCAGCACCGTAGGCGTGTAATGCTTTCATTTTCCCATTCATTACAATTGCGGTCAAATGTACACCAAATACCATTTTAGTGGAATTCTCAATTTTAAAAAAATTACTACTGGGAGAGGGGAAAATTAACCAACACAGGACAATTGATCCCATTACTATTGAGGAATACATGGAGTATGAAGTGGTATAGGTTTGCTTAAAAAGTTGCTAATTTTTTTGTACCTCTTTTAGACCCAATTTACCCCAAAATCTATGTGAGGGCTAGCTACATCTTGCTTAGGGTTAGCTAAAACAATTTGCCTGTCTACATAAGAATTTAAACTTGTGTTCTAAAACACACCATTTAGCATGTGTTAAAACACACTGGTGATGCGACTTACCTGCCTATGAGGCTCCATAGATTAAAGCATTTTAAAGTCATGGTGCAGAAGGGGACTGTGGAAGTGTACAGTAATGTAGCTCATATCGTTAGTGTTTGAAACCTGCATCTCTACCACGCTTAATGTTCAGACTGAAGGTTTTGGTCTAGATTTGTCCCTAGTTTACATAGCAAGGTGATTGGTGGTGATTTACAGTACATGGAAAAATGTTTCTCCAGTTGAGAATAAGTTTCAGATTTGGTTAGGAATTATTATGTCCACTGCTGTAACATCTCCCAAAGGTCTGGAGATTCTTTACCAGAGTTGAGCAATGGCGATTCACAAGATTGAATAGAGTTCTTTGTGACCGCAATGATTTCAGAATTTCCTTTCTTACTACATGGTTTTGCATCTCATCCTTGGTTTTGTTTCATGTTGTTTTCCTTCTGTTTTTTTTAGTTTTGTTTGTGTTTTTAATATATGTGTATTCAGTAAGATCACTGCAGCTGACCTTGTGTTCCTTAGAAAATAACACCAGCAGGTTCGGAGTCTGGTGATTCTCAGCTGCGCCTGGATGTCCGGGTGGGGGTTATGGTGAGGAGTGCATTTCGCCAATTACATCTGGTACAGTGGCTTTGGAAGTATGTCTTGGACTCCAACCCGGCCACTATCATCCATGCTTCCATCACCTCTAGACTAGACTATTGTAATGCGCTCTACGTGGGGCTACCCATGGCGATGGCTCTGAGACTGCAGCTGGTGCAGAACATGGCGGCCTGCCTCCTAACACGGTTGGGCCACCGGGAGCACGTTACACCGGTGCTCCAATCTCTGCACTGATTGCCTATAGTCTTCCGGACTCAATTCAAGGTGTTGGTGCTTGCCTATAAAGCCCTAAATGACTCCTTGTGGGACCACCTCACCCCCCAGGTCCTGGATCGGCCCCTGCGGTCATCCAGGGGCGCTTTCCTCTAGGTCCCCCGAGTCTTCCGGGGGACCACGATAGAGAGGGCGTTCTCGGTGGCTGCACCAAGGCTGTGGAACTTCCTCCCAGCAGAGGCCCGGCTGGCCCTGGACCTCCCTTCTTCACCAAACGCCTGGCTGTTCCACCAGGCGTTTGGCAGGGGAGATGGGTGAAGGGCGGGGGGGGGGAGTGGGTTAGGGGGGTGCTTTTAACAACCTCCTGTTTTGATTTGTTTTATTCAGTTTTAATGTTTCTATTATTATAATTGTTTTGTAAGCTGCCCCGAGCTGCTAGTGTCAGGAGGGATGGGGTATTAGGTTTTTATAAATAAATTTTAAAATAGATGATGTGTGTGTTGCTGCTTACTGTGGGCCTGATCCAAAATGGCTAAACTCGCTGGAAAAACTTAATTGATTTTAATGATCTTTGGAGCAGGGCCCGTGTCTGCTGCAGATTTGGTTTTTTGTTTCTCCAGTGTTTGTTTTTCCTTCTGAATCAATGGCTGAAATATGCACAATGCAATACAATTCATAGGACACTTTATCATGCAGGTTTCCCAAGGCGCCTTAGAATAAAATCAATACAGTCAAGAAAAGAAAATCAACTTAGCTCAGCCATGAGTTGAATTAATTAATTTTTTTAAGCAGAGGAAGTGAGTGTTATGGTCTTTGTACATATATATTTAATTTCTCCAGCTAACTTTGTTTCCTCTTTATCACAGTTTTAAAACTTAACAGCAAGACGCTTCAGACTTTGTCCCACAGATATTAGTAACAAGTCAATACTACGCACATCCTGCCCAAAACTTGCTTCACATTTTGCAGGGACCCTTTACAGACAAGATCATTCTTGGGTAGAGATGCAAGGCCAACTTGTTTGTACTGAAGTAAACTGGTGCTTTGTTAGCGAATGGTAATATCACTGTAAGGAAAAAAGTCTTTAGCAAGCTAACTAATAACATCTTTATTTACAAGGAAAGGTTTTTAAGTGTCTCTTTTTATCATCATGGCCAAAACCCAGTGCCCCTGATTATCATGACGCTCTTTTACAAGGTTTAGGTTAATTGGATTTCTTTAACTACTTCCCAGATCTGTAAAGTATGGTGAAGTTCTAAACATCAGAATGCAGCCCAGGTACAAATATACTGGATTCCTATAAGAGGAAGTTGCTTTATTTCGTAACCAGCTAAGCACGTAGCAGCAGGTGTCTGTAATTTTGTATAAAATACTCCTCTGCACAGATGCATCTATATGTAACTTGGACTGTCACTACACAAAACACCCTTTGCATATTCAGTAAGAGATGAAGCTCATTTTCAAGAAGAGAGACTTTGAAATGCTGTTATTCTGGCTTGATAGCTA
This sequence comes from Sphenodon punctatus, assembly GCA_003113815.1. Lineage (NCBI taxonomy): Eukaryota > Metazoa > Chordata > Lepidosauria > Sphenodontia > Sphenodontidae > Sphenodon > Sphenodon punctatus. The sequence goes on from QEPC01011180.1 coordinate 1,214,536, forward strand.
TTTCATTTGTATTTTTATGCGAAGGATCATGAATAAAATAGCTTGTGTGTTGCATGGGTGCCTAAATAAGAGAAACAGTAGGATGTACAGTATTTTCATTTGCCTACTTCCCCTGCTCAAGATGCTAGCTTCCTTTTTAATGGCACAACATTGCACCCTCCAGGTGCGCTATGCAACTGCAACTAGAAAGCTGAACTGGCTTGGTTTGTGAGGACTGTGTGGTGGTCGAATCAGTAACGCCCTTTCTCTTTCCCTTGCAGGTTTCTGTAGGCTCCGAGAAGTTGTTCTCCCCTGCAGCAAATAAAGGTAGGTGATCTGAAGGAATACTTCCTTGTTTTGTTTTGTTTTAATCGGAGAGTGTTTTCCAGTGCACAACACCAATCGGAATGCCATTGAGCAGTCACCCAGTGGCTTTAATTCCCCGGTGCAGTGTGCTCGTAAAGAGCAGCCCCACGTTGTCAGATTGGCACCGCATATTCATTTGTACAGGGACGCTTTGCTGTCTTTTATTCCTGCTAGGGTGGCAGATTGATAGTAAATATCCTAGTAGTTAGAGTTATTATCAACAAGAAAGCAGGACTACAACGAAATCTTCTTCTTTTTTTTAAAGAACCAGGGCTGCTGTTGTGCATCTACATTATGCTCCTGTTGGAATCCTTTGCAGGAGTCTAAACGTTCTAGTCGCTCTGAGTAGCCAGCTTTCTGTCTGTAGGGCCCAATCCTGTGTGGTGCTAAGAGTTTCTCCCTCAAATCCCACTGAAAATTACTGTACTCAGCACCTGGCAAGATTAGGCTCAGAGGAACCATTAATATCAATAACAGGACTTTCTGTGATACCCTCAGGGCAATGCTAAGAGAAAAGTTCTTTTAGCAAGGAGACTGTAACTCCAGCACCCCAGTGCTCCCCATGCACTTTGATGGAGGGCACAGACGGGGTTTGTTACAGCAGCCCCAGTTTTGAGGAGAGTGTCCTGCCCACAAGAGAATCCCAGGGGGGCGGGGGAGGGAGACTGCCGCCATCCCACCCCCTGCCTTGTTTCACCCCAGATTAGGAATTTCATCCGAAATCGCAGTAAGTCATTCTTAAACACGTCAGACCCTCCTGGACTTGGAATTGAGGGCTGTCTATGTTCAAAAATATTGGCAGTGGAGCCTGGTGGTGAAGAGCGTTGCGTGCAAGTGAAAGCATTGGGCTAGGATGGCTCCTTTCTGTCAGGCAAGAAGGAGGCTGATGCGATGGCTCGGAGTAGCTGCTCCCCAGGGTCCACTTGACTGGCCTACAGAATAAAGCCATTGCATAGCAGTAACAAATGCCAGGTGCACACACACCCTGAAGGGTGGAGGAATGAGACACATTAATAAGTAATGATGGAGTTCAAGAGGAGCAAGAGGGAACTTGTTTTCTTCACCAATGTGTATATGAATAGGGTGTAGCCAGGGAAGAGGGTTATTTTGTTGTTGCTGCCAATAATACCTTGAATATGATTTCTCTCCCTTAAACCAGTCCAAGCTGGACTCTTTAAATGCTGCAATTTAGGGGTGGGGAACCTCAGGCCTGGGGGCCAAATGTGACCTGTGGCTAGTTTATTTGAGCCCTTTCCAGCTCTTGGATCTGGCTTCTAAATCCCATTCCTACCCCAAGCGCCAAAAGACTGAGTTCAGGGGGGAGCAGAGATGAGGGCATGCACGCAGGGAGAGGGAGCAGATCCATGATCTGGTCCCTCTTTTTTTTCCTTGAGCACCTCTGCCTCAGCTTCTGTGCAGCCCTTGGAGCTTGTACACATTTTTAGATTGGCCCTTGGAAGGAAGAAGCGCCCCCTCCCGCTGCAATTGTTAGAAACCTTTTCTCTTTTTTTGAGTTCCACGTAATTTGAGTGTTAAGTGTGCAAACTAAGGGTAAGTTCATTGCTTTATTATGTTTCGAGATTTTTGTAAAAAAATAGATAGATAAAAATTCGGTGCCGTCAGAATAAAAATTGCAAAGAGGGGGAAAACATTACTTTCTCTGTAATTAACAGGCTCTGCCTCAGCCAACAGAAACCCCACATAGCTCTGCCTAAGAGATTACAAATCCCAAGATACTGAATGGAGTCATACAAGAGCTAGATTATAAACCTGGCAGATGATAGAAGCCTGTAACAGGAAATGTAGCCGGGTGTATACCTAATCAAGGCTCTTGGGAGCGCCTAGGGGAATCAACAGGACCCCTGGCTCACAAACATCCACTATTGTATCATCAACCCCTAGCTTTTGTAGTCTATAGTCCCCTGCCAGGGGTCTGATCCTGCCTGCAGTAAGTAACCCAGGGTTGCCTATTGGGTCAGGCAAAGCACTTGTAGGTGGGTTAAGGGATCTGGCCTCCAGCCTCTCCTATAAGCCAACCTACGCCACCAGTTGTGCCTCTCGGGTTTCCAGCTGTCTTCCGGCAAGTCCCTTTTGTATAATCCTTAATGCCTTCTGGGCTAAACACAATAATGCTCCCACCTAGTGGTCCAGCGCTGTGTGAATCCTCCTGGGCATCTCCTGCCAGTTGCAGCTCCTTGCTGGAGGTTGGGCCCTTGCCCTGGTTCCAAGGCTGAAGGGCTGTCCTTCTTGAGCTTGGTGAGGCACTCTCCCCAGAGCTCCTTCCTTGTTGGCCTTCTTGGCCAGGCTAAACCCTCTCTATAATTCCCAGGAGCCTAAGAGGCCAAGCTAGCTGATTGGATATTGGCATGGTCCTTTATCCAATAGAGCACCAGCACGACCCTATCACCAGTAGGCGAGCCTGCATCCAAGTGTCAGTGGTATCCCTTAAAGGGCCAGGAACCGCCCCAGGCTTCCTGTTACAAGAAACAATGCATTCTGCCTGTGAAGAATACTTGGCATCTGCTTGTCGGGTAAAGAAGTCATGGTAGATGTGTTACAGAAATTAGTCAACAGATGAGAGAGACAGACATTGCTTGGCCAAGTTGTACAGATGTCAAAGAACTGTATCCCTAGACAATCCAGTGACTGGTTTCCACCTTTGAGACAGAGCGATGAAGAGAAAGACCACAGATGATATACAGAGAAACCACTGAGAAAGATGTCACTGTCGTGGAAACAGACAACATTAAACAAGACGCATGGCACTAAAGAGAGAGAGAGAGAGATATGAAATCATTGGGTTTCCTCATGTGTTACAAGGCAAGGGAGCATGTGACTGACTAGCCAGAGCTACATAGGGAGCAGGAGCATAGGTGGGTTGGAACGGGCCTTCCACTGCACCAGCCATGGTTGCCCTGTGTATTATACTGTATGCACAGATGATACACGCAGGCCTTTATGCAGCTGCACCATCTGCAGTATGGTATCTACACCCCTGATAGGAAGTCTATACCGACCCATCCTTCATTCCTCCCTCACAAACTTAAATGGGCAAACGGTTGTGAGCTTAGAATCAGCTGATCGTCAAGGAGCTATGTTTCTATTAAACAAACTCCATATCAAGAAACCAGAACTGACTTCTGGTCAATATACTCAATGCTGGAAGTAGTGAGCACTTCTAAAGTAACTGGAAGTGTGGAAGAAAAGGATTATTCTCCTAAACTGCACACACACCCAGTATGATACTTGCAGGCTTTTGCACCCTGCTTTGAAAATGTGGCATATAAAACCCTTACTAAGGTTTTCTTTTTCCTCCTGTCGTCCTAGCTTTTGTTATGAACACCAGGGATTTGACGAGGTGGCATGATCTATTTTGCATACATCCCAAGATAAATAAATGTTTGCGTCCCAAAGAGAGGCAAATCCCTACCCGTTGACCAATAAGCTCCACCCTCAGCTACTAAGTCCCACCCCCTTATACACCTCTCCCAGCATTCCAAGTGTATAAAGAGGGACAGAAGCTTCCCGTGTTCTCATTCAGCTTAGTTTCTTGTCATTCCATCACCTCCCCATTGTCCCCTCAAGTGTTTTTTCTGGGCAGCAACCAGGAAAGACTGAGGTGTCTGAGGTTTGCATACCAACCTTTATGTCTCTCTATCTCCTGAAAGAGGAACTTTGACACACACACACACACCCCGAAAGAGGGACAGTGGGATTCAGCACCCAAAGAGGGACTGTCCCTCCCAAGTAGGTTGAGAGGTAAGATTTTTGTAGAGAATTTGTGAGCTGGCAATCTGTCCCTCCAGCTTGCCCCTCGAGCTCAAGGAGGAAAACAAGATATGTTTTAGTTATTTATTTATTTAAAATTTATATCCCGCTCCTCCTGCCCACAGGGCAGCCCAAGGCGGCAAACAACATTCATTAAAACAATATAAAATTTTTAAACAATTTCAATTTAAAAATACCCCAATATGTGGGGAAAGCCCCCATCCCCGCCCCCACCCCACCCCTACCCCTCGCCAAAAGCCGGATGGAACAGCCAGGTCTTACATACACGCCGAAACAGCAGGAGAGTGGAGCCAGCCGAGCCTCCTC
>QEPC01011180.1:1220518-1235361 GCA_003113815.1 Sphenodon punctatus
AGCGATCTTATCTACAAAGTACTCAATAAACCGGTCACAGCGGTCACTGGATTGCTCCAGGTCCAGGCAGAGACAGGCAGGACTGACCAAGCCTTTCACCACCCGGAAAAGCTCCGCTGGACGTGACTTTGCAGATGCAATAAGAGCAGCAAAGAACTGCTTCTTTGCTGCCTGCACCGCCACAGCTTAGGCCTTTAAACTGCTCTTATGCTGCGATCGATCATACTGGTCGCGAGTCCGGCGCCACCGGCACTCTAACCACCTGCTCTCCCACTTCAAACACCGCAGGTCCTCAGTAAACCAAGGAGACCTGCGGGAGACTTGGGAGGGCAGCGGACGCCTGGGAGCCACTTGTCAATGGTCTCTTGGCAAACAAGGTAGTCCAGAAAGCTACGAGATCATTGACAGAGCGGGTGTCAAGGTCCAGGGGAAACTCCCCCAGAGCATTCTGGAACCGATCCGGTTCCATAAGTCTCCGGGGGAGGACCAATCTAATAGGTCCTGCACCCTTCCGGGGGCTATCATGCGCCAGGATGTAGCTGAGCCAGTTCCCTTTATGCCAGGGGTGGCTGACTAGAGCCAGTTTGGGATAACCCGTATAAACAAAGTGCAAAGTAAAGCATCTCTATCATGTGCTACATCCTCTCGTGAGAACCAGAGTTGTAGTTTCCCTCAACTTCAGCAGGGAGACATTTTCATCCTTGGCAAACCCTCCAGTCTTGTCTTTGGTTGAGGCTGATCTGCTGAAGGTCTTCAATTAACCTTTCACTTGTAGAACTCAGTAAGACACCACTACCTGAGTACAAGTACATTGGTTTTTTCTTATTAATAATATCCTCAGTTAGCCAAATTATTTTTTTAAAACAATAGGGCCAATTTTCCCCCTGATGTAACACTATCCGTTTCCACATAGTTACACTGTGGCTACGGTCTGTAAATGTATTTGTGCTCCACTTACCGATCCGAGTAGCAATGCCAGTGAAGTTTTATGTTGGGAATTTTTGGTGGATAGTTTTCCCTTTCCATGTTTGGAACCATGTCTACCACATTTTGTCCACTTTCTTTACACCCTGAACCTCTTCTTTAAAGCACCCTGTATTTCATTTGTCTTCCCCTCCCCCTGTAGGCTCTTTGCAGCCATTCTCCTCACAACAGATGCACGATGTAGCAGTCCATTAGGCAAGAAAGGGTTGTATCGTGACCCAAAATGACCTCAGTGGCCACAGATGTAAAATAGACTGAATAGAGGAGCTTTGAGCCTCTTGGCGTGAAAGGTTTAACATACTTCCCCCTCCCTTCCACTTAGGGAAATATAATTAAAAATAAAATCGTAGATGCTCTAATCTGATGTGTTGACAAATCATTTGCTTGTTGGCACAAGAAGCCATTTGTCCATGTTTACAGGGCAGAGGAAATAGGATGTTTATTGTTAGGCCTTGTGTTCCATCCTCCTTCCCAAATACATGATACCAGGGGTCCATTTGTTTTGGCACCCAGGATTCTCACCTGGGGGCCTTCCACCCAGGTAATTGATTGACTTTTTCCCTGAAAGGAGTCTCTATCAAAAGGACACATGTGAGCTGTATCCAAACCCCCCACCCGCTCCCACTGTTAAGCAGACAAGAGCCTGCGGAGATCGGAAGGAACAAGAGCTTGTGATAGGAGTTCTTATTTGCCATTCTGTGGCTCTTTAACCTCCTAGTTACCTTGTGAGACTTCTGGAGTATTAATTTATTGATTGGGGGGGGGGGGTGTTACAGCTATATAGGTGCATTGCTGCTACAGTCAGTCTTAGAGAGTTGCTCGGTTTTGGCCTAACATTTCATCAGAAGCATGAGATTAATACTATTCCTTGCAAAAAAAAATCCCAGTTGCCTGTCCTTTTGCTGAAACCCAGTGGTGACAATCTGTGCAGAGCAAATCCTGTGTCATTTCTTTTAATGAGGTAGCTAGTACAGTGCCATTGAAAAGGGGAAGAATTGGTAGGAATAAATGGTCATTTTTCAAGTTGGAGAGCGGTAGACAGTGGGGTACCCCAGGGATCAGTACTGGGACTAGTCAAAGTAATTTATTACAGTATTAGCTTCCGCCATATACTGGGACCAGTACTGTTTAACATATTCATTAATGTTTTGTAAAAAGAGGTAAAGAGTGAGGTGACTTAATTCACAGATTTAATTATTCAAGATAGTTAAGACCCAGGCAGACTGTGAGGAGCTACATGACTAGATGAATGGACAATAAAATGGCAAATGAAATTCAGTGTTGATAAGTGAAAGGTGATGCACACAGGGGACAATAATCCTCACTTTGCATACGTGATGCTAGGTTCTGATCTGGGTGGAACCACTCAGGAGAAAGATCTTGGGACTCATTGTGGATAGTTCCTTGAAGGCATCAGTTCAGCATATGGCAGCAGTCAAAAAAGCCAACCGAATGCTAGGCATTATTGTGAAAGGAATAGAAAATAAAAGGGAAAGTATCAAAATGCCACTGTATAAATCTTTGGTATGACTTCAACTTGAATATTGTGTGCCATTCTGGTTGCCCCATCTCAAGAAAGATACAGTCAAACTGGAAAAGGAAAGATGATAGAAGGGATGGATCAAATTCCATATGACAAGTGGCTCTGCCGGTTGGGACTGTTTAGCTTGGACAAGAGGCGATTAAGGGGTGGATAGAATAGAAGTTGATAAAATCATGAGTGGCATTGAGAAGGTTAACAAGGAACGGTTGTTTGCCCTTTCTCACAATAAGAGAACAAGGCAACACACTCTGAAGTTAAGTGGCAGCAGATTTAAAACTAACAAAAGGAAGTACTTTTTCACACAGTGGACAATACAGTCGTGGAACTGATTGCTAGAGGAGGCTGTGAAAGCCAGCAGCATAACTAGCTTCATACAGACACCGGATAAATTCTTAGAGGATAGAGCCATAAATGCCTACTAGTTGGGGCTTAAACCCCTGGCTACCAGTGGTTGAGAGTGGTCAGCAGGAGATGGGTCACACCTCCATGACCTGTACATGTACTTTTCTTGAGCTACGGGATCTGGCCACTGTTGGAAATAGAGTACTAGGCTAGATAGACTGCTTGTCCGACCCAGTATGACATTTTTTATGTTCTTAACACAAAGCTCACCAGAACTCTGCACTGAGCAAGGGGTTAGACTAGATGACCTCTGAGATCCTTTCCCACTCTTAAGATTCTATGACCCCTGGCACAGCAAGCACAAAGCTTGTGGTACCCAGCCACACCACAACTGCACCTGTAGTACTCTTACAAATGGCTATCTAGCTGCATGATGGGCACTATACAGAATCCTTCCCCTGCTAGCTGAAACACTCCAGCTGTTTCTTCAATAGCTCTGCTGGTAGACTAGGGCACAGGAGACTGATACATCAAGGGTTCAAATCTGGACTGTCGACCGTGTAGTGTGTGGCTTCTAGCATTTATAAGTTTAATTTGGAAAACAACAATATAGGGTTTGGTCTCCTGTGATGAATTCTCTGATGTTTCCATGCAGTTTCTTGGCTTATAAGAGCCTTGAATTTCCATCCTTTCTGCTTCATTTCCAAAGCTCTACCAGGAGAGCTACCAGAGCAGCTACTAGCTATGCCTATCTACTTTGGTCATGGAGATGGGTGCTGCATCTTGGTCATATAAAGAGTTTACAGTTAGTGCTTTGAAAGGGCTCTTAGGTGTGGCTCAGCTGTTCTGCTTTGGGACAGCTGTACCAAGGGTCCTATGTTCTCTGCTGTTCTCTGCTTGCCCAGCCCCCTCTAACAGCTGGCTTATAAAAGTCGTGGGCATTCACCCACCCGCCCACAAATGGGTACTTGTCGGATCCTGTATGAGTAGTCCCTATTTTACTCAACCCACAAATGGCAAATCGGGTAGTGCGTATTGAACAAGTATACCTGTTGTAGAGGGTATTCATTTCATCGCGGTTAGCAATCCAACTGATTGCTTCGCGTGATGCGGAGTGGCTGCCTGACATACCAGTAGGCTCCTGACCAGGAAAGTGAGACTGTCTGTGAAATGCTATGGGAGATTAGACAGTCTACTAAAGTCAGAAACAGTAATAATGGGCAATTTCAATTACCCTCATATTGACTGAGTGACTGTCTCCTCAGGGCAGAATGCAGAGATAAAATGTCTAGATGTCATCAATGACTGCTTCCTGGAGCAGCGCATCCTAAAACCAACAAGAGAAGGAGCCACTCTGGATCTCGTCCTAAGTGGAGTGCAGGATTTAGTGCGAGCGGTAATGGTGCTGGAGCCACTGGGCACTAGGGATCATAATATAATCAAATCTGACACACTCACAGGAGGGAAAATGCCAGATAAAACCACTGCGGTAACATATAACTTTAGAAAGGGGAACTGTAAAAATGAGGAAACTAGTTAAAGGGAAACTTAAAGGAGCAGTTGCAAGAATTAAATGTCTACAGGCATTGTGTAGATTATTTAAAAACACCATCTTGAAAGCTCAGATTAAATGTATTCCACAAATTAAGAAGGGTAGAAAGAGGACCAAACGTCGGCCTGTGAGGCTAAATGGTGAGGTGAAGGAGGCTACTGGAGCCAAAAGAGCATCCTTTAAAAAATTGAAAGAGAGTCCCAATGAAGTAAATAGGGAAGAGCATAAGCGTTGCCAAAGTAGATGTAAAACGTTAATAAGGCAGGTGGCCAAAAAGGAATTTGAGGAGCAACTTGCTAAAGATGCTAAAACGAATAATAAACACTTTTTCAAGTACATCAGAAGCAGGAAGCCTGCTAGAGAGTCGGTTGGGCGGTTAGATGACATGGGGCTGAAAGGGGGGCTTAGGGAGGAAAAGGACATTGCAAAGAAGCTGAATGAGTTCTTTACTTCCATCTTCACTGCAGTTGATGTTGGGGAGATACCTACGCCTGAACCTTACTTTGTAAGTGATGAATTGGAAGAGCTGTCACAAATCAACATGACTCTGGAGGAGGTCCTAGAGCAAATTGACAAACTAAATAGTAATAAATCACCAGGGCCAGATGACATTCACCCCAGAATTCTGAAGGAACTCAAATATGAAATTGCAAACCTACTGTTAGTAATTTGTAACCTGTCGCTAACATCTGCCACTGTACCGGAGAACTGGAGGGTGGCAAATGGTAACCCCGATATTTAAAAATAATCCAGAGTTGATCCTGGAAATTATAGACCAGTAAGCTTGACGTGTGTGCCTGGCAAAATGGTAGAAACTATCATTAAGAACAGAATCGCTGGGCATGTTGATAAACGTGGCTTAATGAGAATGAGTCAACATGGATTTAGTAAAGGTCAGTCATGCCTCATTAATCTGTTGGAATTCTTTGTGGGTATAAATAAGCATGTGGACAAAGCAGACCCGGTGTAGATATAGTGTACCTGGATTTCCAGAAAGCATTTGATAAGGTCCCACATAAAAGACTCTTGAGAAAATTAAAAAGTCATGGGATAGGAGGTAGNCTGTCCACATAGCCACAGCATAGACTCGTAAACTGGCTCTATGATGCAATCTGTTGGTTTCAGCATGAGAATGGTGCCACTGTTGCTCCAACCACCACCCATCTTGCTTCAGCACCTGCAGTTCCTCAGAAAACCAAGGAAGCCTGCAGAGCTGCTGCCTAGGTAGCAGATGCCTAGGAGCCATCTGATCGATGACCTCTGCCAGCAAGATATTCCATAACACAATAAGGTCATTGATGAGATGGTCGTCAAGGTCAGAGGGTAACTCACCCAGAGCAATACGGAACTGCTCCGGTTCCATCAACCTCTGAGGGCGGACCATCCGAATAGACTCCACATCTTTCTGGGGTCAGACATGCACCTGGAGAGAGGCCTGCAGGAGGTAATGATATTTCCCCACCATCGGAACACCCGCCTCAAGGCTGATGCAAAACATAAGGTCCAGGGTATGTCCTCCCTGATGTGTAGGGCCGATGACCATCTGAGACAGGCCCATGGTTGTCATGGTGGCCATGAACTCACACTCCGCTCCACCAAGGTCAGTGTCGGCGTGGATGTTGAAGTTCCCCAAGACCAAAGTCTTCGGGGACCGCAACACCACCCCCGACACCAACTCCGCTAGAGCTTCTAGGGAGGCAGTTGCACAGGTAGGTGCACGGTATATGAGCAGCACTCCCAATCTGTCTCCTGCCAAATCAAACACAAGATGGAGACCGTCAATACCCAACATGGAGTGCACCGGATATCTCCTCACGGACCATCTCTCCTTAAATATCACGACTACACAGTCCCCCCTCCCCCATCCCTCTGACCGTGCTGATGCTGCACGGAATACCCAGCTGGAACAAGGTCAGCCAAAATAGGCCCCGACTCATTATCCAGCCAGGTTTCTGTGATACATGAGATTGGCGTCATATTCCAGGATCGCTTCCTGGACAGTTGTTGCTTTATTGACCACCATTCTCACATTCAACATCAGTAGAGGGTCAGGGGCTCTCTGACCCCGAACCACCTGCCTGAGGGGTAGTGAGCAGGACACACAACAAGCACCTGTCCCGCCTCATTGTTCTCCTATCCCCCCAACTGGGGCCATATCTCCCCCAACCCATCATTACACCCATGGCTGCACACACACACACACACACACACACACACACACACACACACACACACACACACACACGGCCGGCCATCCCTGCCCCCCATCGGCTGCCCCTCCCTGGCAGTGTGGGAGATCCCACTCACCTCCTCCCATACAACTTACAGCCCCCCTAACCCAGTCCCTCTCCAACCTTTCCCTTCCTCCACCCTCCTTCACCATACTACGATAAAATTCACTCCACCCCCAAACATAATACAATAACCCCCCCAGCCCCCCTCCCAAACACAAAATCCAATATAAAATTCCCGCCCCCAAATCTTCCCACTAATCACCATCCATCCAACCTCCAAAAATATATCGCCCCCTCAGGCCCCACCAAGGGCCCTGCTGTCAGGCATGCCACTTTTCAAGTTGTAGGATGCCGGCAGCCTGGGCGGAAGCCACTCAGGGAATCCCCCAAGCCCCACCCCATCTCCCTCTGCCGCCGGGAGGGGGGTAAAGAAGCTCCACGGGCTCCAGGCTCTCGTCCAAGCCCCAATCCAGGCGCTGTTGCTGGGGGTGAGCCCAACTGGCTCCCAGTCCCTCACTCCACCAGGCAAGCTGGCAAGATGGGCAGTGCACTGGAGCGGCAGTCGACAGGATCCAGCAGAAGGTCGACTGTCCACTTCAGCGGCTCCAAGATGTACTTGCCTCCACCTGGAAATGGCATTGCCAATGGCTCTTTGCCCTTTGGCGGCACCGCCCTCAGTGCTGCACTCCCTTAAGTAATGTTACCGGGGGGGAAGCAGAAAGGCACCGGTGTAGGGGTATCTTCACCCCAGCTCCTTGCAGTAGGCTCTCCCAAGACAAGCCCCCAGTCATGGGATTATGTTCAGGATGTTCACTTCATTTTCCCTGTTGCCACTGGTGGGGTAAACACAGTGAAAACCGATCCCTGATTATATTTAAGTCTCAAAATGGGGTCAGGCAGGTAAAAAATGTGGGGACCATTGACTTAGATCATGATTCAGTGAAATCTAAATAGTTCACACACAAAAAATAGGTAATTGTATTCCCTTGGTTTATAAACAACCCAATGAACAGTCTAGTCAAATTACAAGGGCAATGTCAGAAACTCGATGCCACTCCAGGGATCTGTGCTTAGCAATAATGTGGATTTACTCTATGTGCCAAAATCTCACAACAGTACTTGACACAATGCCAGCATCGGTCAACTCTAGGCTCAGCTAGCATATGGGGTCCGCGCCGCGGAGCCAGCAAAACAAACCACTTAGGAATTCCTCTAACTCTACTGAGAGTTAGAGGTGTCCTTTCAAATATGTGAGGCCAGGGTGTTTAGGGCTTTATAGGTCGAAACCAGCACCATGAATTGTGCCTGGAAAGCTATCGTGAGCTAGTGCAGACTCTAGAGTGCACAGGTGTAGTGTGATCCAGATTCCAAATACATAGAAATTGGTCTTGTGGGGTGTTTGCTCAGTGGCACTCTATAGAGCTGTGGGGGTGTCTGTCTGTTCTACGGAGTGTGCTGGAGCGGTGTGCGTCTCTGCTCTGTGGGTCTCTATGGGTCTGTTAGTAAAGCTAAAACCATTTTATTAATTTATTGCAAAAAACACCATTTGCCTTAAAAACAAACAAACACAAACCTGTTGATTTGCAGCTTTCCTGACAAAGTGGGAATCTTACCAATTCATCTGGGTTTTGGCTCGGCATTTTTGTCAACTGGGAAGGGCTGTAAAGTCTCATAAAAGCACCAGAAAATGCTGAAAGTGTCAGGAAGCCACCAGTGAGGTTTCCGAAAGCAGTGAATGGAGAAAAGCATCCCAAATGCAAACAATCGTGGGAACGTGCAGCAAGGCTGCTGAAAAGATGAGAATTCTCATCGATTCTGGAACAGCTGATTTGTTTTGGCACGAGTTCTGGGGTGTCGACTCTGGAGCTCTATGGCGCTGTATGGATGCCTGTTTCATGGAAGTCTTTGGAGCTCTGGGTTATAGAGACAAAGCAGTAGAGTTATATCTTTCATTGGACCGACTGCAGCTGGTGGAGGTATGCAAGCTTTTGGACTCTCAGGGTCCTTTGTCAGACAAGTCTGGTTTTGTTGGTTTTTTTATGGTTTTATTTATTTTATTTACTAATTTTGATTTACGAATTTTGTATCCCGCCCCTCCTGCTACAGGCAGCCCGGGGTGGCTAACAACAATCATAAATATGAAATACAGTAGAAGAATTAAAATATATCCCCCAGTATAACAACAACAATAAAAAAACATGGAAAAAACCCCACTCCACCTTCCCCCTTTTGAGGGTGTAAATAAGCATGTGGACAAGGGAGACCCAGTTGATATAGTGTAGCTGGCTTTCCAGAAAGCATTTGATAAGGTCCCACATAAAAGACTCTTGAGAAAATTAAAAAGTCATGGGATAGGAGGTAGTGTCTTACTATGGATTGGTAACTGGTTAAAGAATAGGAAGCAAAGAGTCGGACTGAATGGTCAATTTTTACCATAGAGAGATGTAAAAAGTGGTGTGCCCCAGAGATCTTTATTGGGACTGGTGCTGTTTAATGTATTCATTAATTATCTGGAAAAAGCTGTTAAGAGTGAGGTGATCAAATTTGCAGAGGACACCAGGTTATTCAAGGTAGTTAAAACATGAGCAGACTGTGAAGAACTGCAACAGGATCTTACAAGACTGCGTGCCTGGGCATCTAAATGGCAGATGAGATTTAATGTGGACAAGTCCAAAGTGATTCACATAGGGAAAAAGAATCCAAACTATGAGTATGCAATGCTGGGTACTAAGCTAGTTACCACTCAGGAAAAGGATCTGGGAGTGATTGTGGACAATACACTGAAATCCTCAGTCCAATGTGCAGCATCAGTCAAAAAAGCAAACAGAATGTTAGGCGTTATTCACAAAGGGATAGAGAATAAAACTGAGGATCTCATAATGCCTGTATACAAATGGATGGTGCGACCACACCGGGAATATTGTGTGCAGTTCTGGTCGCTCCATCTCAAAAAAGACACAGCTGAACTAGAAAAGGTACAGAGAAGGGCAACAAGAATGATAACGGTAACGGCTTCCGTACAAACAGAGGCTTGACAAGCTGGGTCTCTTCAGCTTAGAGAAGAGAAGGCTGAGAGGGAACATGATACAGGTTTATAAAATCTTGAGTGGTATGGAACGAGTAGATAGGGAACAATTATTTACCCTCTCAAATAGCACTAGAGCGAGGAGACAGTCCATGAAATTAGCTGCTCGCAGGTTTAAAATAAATAAAAGGAAGTACTTTTTCACTCAACACATAATTAACTTATGGAGTTCGTTGCCAGAGGACGTTGTCAAGGCCAGTAGTATAGCTGGGTTTAAAAAAGGACTAGATAAGTTCTTAGAGAATAGATCCATTAATGGCTATTAACCAAGTAGCTTATGGGATGAACTTCTTACTGTCGGGAGCTGGGAGTGAACAATGGGGAATGGTTTGTCCATTGTGACCAATGTTTTTTCTCTTATGCGATTGAGATTGGTCACTGTTGAAGGACAGGATGCTGGGCTTGATGGACCATTGGTCTGACTCATTATGGCACTATTTATGTTCTTATGATCATTTTGGGCATTGTGTATTGAATAGCTCCATAGATCAGAGTATATTTATGCAGTCATAGAATGGAATTTCTCCCAGACCCCATTTATGGAGAAGGTTAGATGCATCTGCAGCATGATTTGTAGATGGAGTGAAAACTGGACCATGTGTTTCATTGGGGGAAACTTTGGTCGTCCTCCTTCCTTGCTCATCCCTGATATTCTAGGGAAAGTCCTGAGTTCTTGGAGTGACATCAAGAAAGGTTTTCTGGATTGGAGCCAGAGGCTCACTATGTTACTTAGCTCTTTGTGTATTGGAAGATCCTTGTTCTCTTGTGGCGATGGAGATCCAAAAGGAAACTCACATTCAACAAATTTGGTGGGGAGTGGACAACTTGGGTACTGAAAAGCTTTATTAATCCATGTCTTTAAAGTGCTTTGGTGGAAGGTTCTGTACATGGTATGTGACAAGTATTAACGTCACAGTAACAACAAATGAGAGGGATAATCAGTTTTATCCCCTTCCCCCTCCAGGGGAAAAAATGCTTCCCACACCCTCTTGCCACTCGCTGGGCTTGTAGGCATGGCATTCTGAAGTGCTGCCTTTCGTTGTGAACTGTACACATTCACAAAGCTCTAGGCTTACCATCAGCATCTTACGCCTCTGACAAGAGGGAGCTGGGCTTTGTCAGCATACTGGCCATAATTGTCAGCCATGGGATGCTCTCTGCCACTCACTCCAGTGGGCTAATGCAGCTTACAATCTTTTTGAAGTTTCCTTCCTCTCTCTTTTGTCCTTTTGACCACAAAATGGTGCCGTGGGCCAGCAATAGGAGAGGTTTCTTGTTAAAAGATGACTCTGAGGTTTGACGAGTACATCTGAACCAGAAAAGAATCCTTGTTCCTGTGAGATCATTGCTGCATAATTTTGTTGCTTAAGGGGACACTCTCTCTCTCTTTCTTTTACACTAAACTGTCACACTAAATCATTCTAAAAGCTAGAAATACAAAGCCTCCAGAGGAGGACTTGCTGTTAAAAACTGATGCTTATTATTTCAAGAGAGGTTGGGGCATGGGAAGGAGATGGCTGGTTACTTCACCTGGCTTGCTGCAGATTCTTTCAGTGAAGTGGAAACAAGCACTGGAAAGTGACACTTTGCATACTTCAGAGACTGCAATGTGGAGTAGATGAGGGGAGAAAGTAAATTTGAACTCTCTCCCATCCCTGCCACTGAACTGCCATGTTGTTGTTGTTTATTTATATAACACTTTGTGTTCAGCATGCATTACAGTCCTTGCTTACTTCACCCTCACAACAATCCTGTGAGTTAAGTCATTATTATTCCCATTTTACAGATGGGGAACTGAGGCTGAAAGATATTAGCTTGCCCAAGGCCACCTGGTGAGTTTATGGTAAAGATGGGTTTGAACCCAGGTATCCCAGGTCCACGACAAACACCATATCCATTAGGCTACACATATAAACTTAAGCAAGTCACTTCACTTTCCTGTGCCAGTGTTTTCCCTTCTGCCCTTTTTCTTGCCTGTCTTGTAATCTCTACAAACAGGGGACTATCTCTCACCACGTGCATGCACTAGGGCTGAGTCAAAATTTTGTTTCAAATCGAGGTTTGGCTGGTATTTCAAACTCCTGTTTTGTTTTTCGTAATAGATTGACTACACAGTGGAGTCATAATTCCGTTTTGAATCTGAAATTTCAATGGGCATATTCAACACACTCTAGTTTGTACAGTGCAGAGCACATTGGGCTCCTGATCCCAGCTGAGGCCTCTAGACATTATTGTCATAAAAATATTTAATTACCACCATAAAGTGTTGACCAACCTACGTGTCAAGATATACTTGCCCATCACGTGCTATATAAGTAGTACAGCTTTAGCTCACTCATTACATTTTCACTTTTGTCTCCAACTTCTTGTTTCCCACTTTTCACCCAATCTTACACTAAATTCTGGGGTCGGTATAAGTTTCTTGGCTACATGCTAAGCTTAGTCCAATGATATTTGTAGAATGCAAACGAGATAACAGTACTCATAAGCAAACGGGAAACCATAAAAGGATTGTAGTTTTGATTATTTAGGTAGCATCAGAAATTGGAAGGAACTTGCAGCAGGGTGGTACGTGTGTGCCCTGCTCCAAGGGGTTAACCAGTGTAGACCCCTTTAAGAATTTGGCCAGAGTGGTCTATTAAATGGAGACATCAGGATGAGCGGAGGCACCTATGGGCAATTTAGGAACAACGAGAACTTGCAGGTGGGAGGAGGGTACTGTCGGCACCGGCTGCAGGGAGAGCTTGCCGTCCACGGCCAGAGTCGAAATATACAAGGCTGGTTTGGGCCGGAAAAGGGGCCAAGGCGGCCGTTGGACAGAGTGAAGTTGACACCACTAGAGAAACCAGGCGAGAGGTGGTGGTGTCCCGATGGTAAGAATATGGAAAGAGATGAACTGATCCCCGAGGCAGCCCTGAGGAACGTCGAGGTGGGTGAGCATGAACAGCCCATGGGGCTGGGGACATACTGGTGAGTGGAACACGAGCTCAGAACCCAAGAAGGGAGCAGGCCTGCTACCACCTGAGGGGTCCAGTTCTCACTACCTGTCGGCTCAGCTGAGCATTAATTCCCCATTGCAACATCCATGACCAGTGGCAGGGATGTCCCCCAACAACCAGCAGAAGACACAAGTGTAAAGACCCCCTCTCCGGGGCACTGCGCTGCTACAGAACTGTTCTTTGTTATAACAGGGCAAGACTAGAAATAATGGGCTCAAGTTACAGGAAGGTAAACTTCAGTTAAAGATCAGGAAAAACTTGCTAACAGTAAGAGCTGTTCAGCAATGGAACAATTTGCATGGGGAGGTCATAGACTTTCCAACGCTGGAGGTTTTCAAAGAGAGGCTGGATAACCATCTGCCAGGGATGTTGAAGCTTCTGTAGTCATCCTTCATCCAAGCAGAGGAATGGGCCAGACGACCATCAAGGGATCTCTTTCAACTCTGAGTCTGTGAAAAATGGGCTATGCAGCCAGGCTGATCGTAGACCTGCCTCAGCCCAACACATACACACACAACTAGACCATGATCAGGGGGTTTTAGCTCCCCCACCTGATTTGTGATATATTTTTATGATGTTTAGCCCTGTTTTAATATTGGAATTTTATTATGAAATGTTTTAAATTGTTTTTATTGTATTTTAATTGTTGGAAGCCGACCCGGGCTGCTTTGCAGGAGGGGCGGGGTATAAATTTATTAAATAAATATAAAAAATAAATCTCTGGTTCTGATTTTAAAAATCAAAGCTATCTGCTCTTTTTCTCCAAAAGTTCTAGCCTGGTCACAGCTGTGATTACCTTTCTGGTTCCTTGGATGTGCATTATATAATTATATGTATTTCTATAATCATATGCAATGATACAGATAGAGAAGGAATCTGATTTTCCAGACCCTGATTAACAAGTCACAGCTACCTAGCCATGTTTTTGTTTTGTTTTTAAAGCTTTTAAGATTGATAATACCTTTTAGAAGTATGGTTCTCAAAGAATGCTGGTGTGACTCCGGTTATAGAAGGTCCCTGGCCTTCTCATTGGGATAGAGTATTGGATGGTGCAAGTATCCTAAGTGGATTTTATTGCTGTGGCCACAATCCAGAAATTACTTACTCCAGGCTACTCCCATTGAAGTCCCTAGAAGTTTACAGGGGCGTAAAACAGGGCTTCAGTGACACTAATCCAGAATAAGTGGTTTGGAGATTGTGGCCATAGGGGGTAATCCTGGATTAATTGTAGCTGTAGGGACTATTTGAGTCAATGGCAAAATTCCTGAAGCCAGCATTTCACCAATATTATGGAAGCTCACCAAGCTGACCACATTAGCTCATTCTGTATCAGGGTCCCAATGAAAACGTCTCAACCATGTGGGAGTGACGGTATTAATTTGCTGCTGTTCATTTCAGTTCACTTGCTGAAGTTTAGCATACGTCATCCAGCAGTGTCACAAGGAGTGTGGCTGACAGGGAAGAACAACTGATGGCTTTAATATCAACACAAATTCTGTTGTTTCCTCTAACATAATTAGACACTTTGGGATTAATCTCACTCCATGCACAAGGTAGCCCAGCTTCTTCATCCTAGGGTAAAAACAGATGTGATTTTGGCCCGCTGTGGCCCACTGGTGTAGTTATCGAGGCACGGGGGCATGGTTGCATCGGAGCCCAGAAACAGACATTAATGAATCCGCCCGGGCCAGCTCCTCTCTCCTGCCTTGGCTTGACAGCGGCTTGGACTCATCACTTTGAGTCGGAGCCTCTGACTCTTGAGTGACGAGTCCAAGCCACTGCCAAGCCAAGAGGGAGAAGAGAGGAGCGCAGAGAGCACCACCCTCGCCTCTGCCTGGCTCCGCTGCCCAGAGAGCTCTGTGCAGCCAGTGCTCGGGGAGGACACTGTCACGCTGCTTAGACACGGAGGAGCAGGGGACAGAAGTTGTTCCCCAAACATCTGTGCTTGCAGAGGGTGTGCTTGGTCAGCAGGGGTGCAAACACCCTGCCCGGCCCCTCTCCATGTGCCCTGAGTTCATAACTGCTTCCACCTGCCCCCCAGCCCCTCCCACCTGCCCCCCCAGCCAATCCTCCTTTACCCCAGCCTCATTCATCTGCAACCCCC
>QEPC01011180.1:1235918-1287535 GCA_003113815.1 Sphenodon punctatus
CCTGCACCCTTCACTCCAACTCCCCCAGCCCCTCATCCACCTGCCCCCCTAGCCCTGCCCCCACTACAACTCCAGTAAATCAACTCAAGACACTAAATCCCACCCAATGAACACTAACAAACCAGGGATGGGGACCCCCCCACCCCCCTGCAACAACATTGTACAATGCAATGTATACTAAAGCAACAACATTGAATGTCTACTACAGGAAGTACTTAAAACAAAAACACCAAATATATTGGTCAGAAAATGGCTGTCATTCACTTTTTGTGATTGTTAATTTGAAATATTTCAGTATCTACATGTTCAGCACCAGTTTGTTTTGATTGTCAATTGTAATACTTGGCTTTTGTGTATTCTGTGCATCTTTGAGATTGTATGGTTTTATTGAATTTATATATATGTATTACAAAATATATATTTTAAGTGCTTCTTGTGTTATACAACTTTGTTTCGGGGGGGGGGGGGGCATCCTTTGTTTGTTAGTCCCACTCCAACTCCCCCAGCCCTTCTCTCCCACCTTCACCCTACAAATCCAACTCCCACCAGCCAAAACTCTTGCACCCCCAGCTTCTCTCAGATCAGCAACCACCGAAGCAAGCCCTCCCCACCCCCACCCCCTCCCGGGCCCTTTTCTGCATTATTTATTTCTGCCCACACCTTCCCTGCAATGTGACTGGAAAGCTACAATCATTCCCCTCCCCCCTTATACTGGGATTTTTCTTTGGAAGAGCCTGACTGGGGCGGGAGGCAGTGAGAGGAGGCGATGGATGTCCGACCATGAGGACTCGGAGCAGTGGGTTCACCACAGCCAGAAACAAGGTGTAGCAGCCCCACCCCCTATGCGCGCGCGCACACACACACATATTCAGCAAGTTAACATCGGGTCAGGAATTTTTAATTATTCTGTACGTTGTGGTTTGTGTCTGGTTATTTATTATTTTACTTCTGAGTCACTCCGGAGTGGGGCATAATTGTGGGCTGAGCCTGAGCCCTCCCCAGGCTTGCTACACCCCTGCTGTGGCCTGGGCCCCACTGGCATCTGTAAAACACACCGGGAGATGTTGGTTCAGGATTACCGCGGGGAGTTTGGCAGCTAGCCCAGGCTATGACCTCAGCAAATCTCCTAGGTCAAAGCTTGGGCTACAGTGGACTAGCGCGTGGCCCGAGGAAATGAATCAAAGGCCACCATGTCCCTGTTAGGCCAGGATACCATGGCTGCCTGTCATTGGCCACTGGCCGCTGGAATCATGTTTGTTTTGCTCCCCACCCATGTGGGCGGTATGATGACTCCCCGGGTGCAGACATGTCAGTTGGGTGACCCAACCCAGGGTGGGGCAGACACTGTTTCTCACCCCACCCCAGGCCGGTGAGCACGTCTGTTTCTACCCCTAGTCTCCCGCTAGCAAGCCAGTATACAAAGCTTTCTTTGTAGTGCTCCGAGAGGTGAAAAGTTGAGTTATAAACCTTTCTAGGCACTCTGGTGGTTCTGTTATTGTAAGGTTAGAGGGGTGTGTTGCTGCACTCCTGTCAATGGAATTAGAATGAATAGAAGCAATACTGTGGGAGATAAAACGTGTTTAATTATTTATTTGAGTATTACAGACTGAAATTGCTTTTTGATTTAGAGCATTGAAGCCTTGGCTATGTTTCTGGAGGGGTGCAGGTGGGGGAGAGCGGGAGAAACACAAATGCGCGCACATGGTTACCTAGGGTAACATAAAAGTCTTTGCTCGTCTGCCCTTCCTCCACACAATTTGCTTGTTTCCTTCAATGTTTTACATTTTAAATGCAGCATTGTTAAATATTATGGAGCGCTCACAGCATGCAGCGCCTTAACGAAAAGACTAAAATAAATAAAATCTTGGTTATATAAATGTTATGAAAGGAATGGTTTATTTTCTTTAATTATACTTTTTTTTTAAAAAGAGACTCTTAACAAGAAAAAAAAATCCTACCCTCACCAGACAAGTTTTAACTTTCTCAAGTCTTGGGAAAGTTGAGAGCGAGGCTGTCAGGTTATCAGCTGTACATTATAAAAAATAATCCCCAGCCTGTTACTAATATTGATTTACATTACTCATGTTAAAAGGATTATTTTAATGAAATCAAATTGACTTTGTATCCTTTCTTCTACTTGTTTGCTTTTTCATTCTCATGCACAGAGAAATAAATGGCTTAGTTACACCCTTGATTCTAGCCAATTGCCCTTTGTGTTTCTGGGCTTGGATTTAAGCAACTCGGGCCAAGGGTTTGCGATTCAAACAATAGAATTGTTTTAAGCAGCTTTTCTTCTATTATTAATTATTTATTATTATTTATTATGCATGAAAAATATCTCTACTAACAGTTTCTCTAGTCTAACACTTGTATTTGGCTCGATTTAGGTAACGCTAATTTGAGAGCCATGTCAGAGTTTGGAGTTGGGGAGGCACGGTCTTGCCCAGTTTGTTTGGATTGACTTCAGTTAGTCTTGCCCGCTAATGCGGAAGGCATGCTTAGAGCGGTGCAGGAGACCAGTTGTAAATTAGATCCATGCTTACCCTGGCTGGTGGAAGCTAGCTGGAAGACATTCGGGCCATTGCTGGCTGGGGTTGTCAGTGACTTCCTTCAGGAGGGCAGGTTGCCTGACAGTCTCAAAAATGCAGTCGTCCCTAACCCTCCTCAAGAAACCATCTCTAGATGTTGACTCCCAGGCCAGCTACCATCCAGTCTCTAACCTTCCCTCTCTAGGGAAGGTTATTGAACAGATGGTTGCCTCGCAGCTCCAGGCGCATCTTGATGTTGTTGGATTCCTGGACCTATGTCAGTCGGTCCTGGGCATGCCACCGAGACTGTGTTTGTGGTCTTGGTTGACCTTCTCCGCTTAGAAATCGACTGGGGACATTGTACTCTGTTGATTTTGCTAGATCTTTCGGTGGCCTTTGATTCAGTTGACCATGGAGTGGTGTTGACATGGATGCAGGACCTGTGCGGGACCCCTGTTGAGGGGTTCTGCTCATTCCTAGCTGGAAGAAGGCAGAGAGTGATGATGGGCAGTGGCTTGTCATTCCCCCAGGGGCTCCCTTGTGAGGTCCCGCAGGGCTCTATCTTCTCCCCACTCCTGTTCAATGTGTATCTGAGGCCCCTGGGTGAGATCGTTAGGGCATTTGGTGTGAAGTGCCATCAGTATGCTGATGACACCCAACTCTACCTCTCTTTTGCATCTGACCCAGAACCTGCAGTCTCGGTGCTTCCAGGTGCCTGTCTGCCATTGACAACTGGATGTGTGCTAGCCAATTGAAGCTGAATCCAGACAAGCCCGAGGTAGTGATGGTTAGCCAGCCATCTGACCTGGGGGGCATAGGGACCCCCTGCTATTGATGGTTTCCAGCCTCCTTTGTTCACTCAGATTCGCAGCCTTGGGGTGCTCTTGGATCCATGCTGCACCGTTGCAGAGGTGGCCAGGGCACTTTCCACCAACTTCATCTGGTGAGAAAGCTGCAAACTTTTCTATCAGATTCGGATTTGGCCACTGTCATCCATGCCCTCGTAACCTCGAGGCTAGGCTATTGCAATGCGCTTTATGTGGGGCTGCCCTTGATGACTGTTTAGAAGCTGCCATTGGTTCAGAACACGGCGACCCATCTTCTGTGGGGGTGGATCACTGGGAGCACATTATACTGGTACTCCGAAGTCTGCACTGGCTGCCAATAACTTTCTGGGCACAATTCAAGGTGCTAGTTTTGACCTTTAAAGCCATAAACAGCTTGGGTCTCGCGTATCTGAAAGACGATCTCTTCCCTTGTGTTCCGTCGTGACCTCTGAGGTTGGCTGACGGCGTCCTCTTGCGAGTACCAACTGCCCATGAGGATCGTACAACATGGGCACACAGAGAAGCATTCTTGTTGGCTGCTCCACAGTTAGGCGGATCTCCAAGGGGGGAAGAGTTCATATACCCAAGCCTGCTCACCTTTCGGAAGAGATCACAACCTTTTTGTTTGGTCATGTGTTTGGCAAACTGGGATAGGGTTGTGTGGGATTGAGTGCAGGGTTAGGGAAAGGGATTGATGGGTGGGGTTTAGAGGTTTAAAATGTTTTTTATATGTTATATATGTTTATGTATGTTTGTATAATTTTATGAGTCACCCTGAGCCTTCATAGGATGGGTGGGGTAGAAATTGAATAAATAAAGGAAATAAAGATCTCACCAACCATAACATTAAAGGTTGGGTATATCTTCCATGCCCTTTTTGATTTGATAGTGCTGTATCTATTTACTAAATGCCTGGAATCCATACATCACTTACAAACCTCTCCCCATCTTCAGGGAAATACTTATCCAATCTTTTGTAGTGCAAACTGGTCCCTAATAACAGGCATTCCTCTGTCTCTGTAACTCCATAGACTTATTCCAATGCATGAACTTTTAATTTCCATGTATGTTTTAGTTGTTCGTAGCTCTCTGTGCTAGGGGACAGGGGTTGGGAGTCCACAAAGGATCACGGCAGGGCCGGCCCAAGAGTTTCAGGGGCCATGTGCCAAGCCTTGCTGCAGGGCCCCAAAGGCTGGTCGGCACTCGCTAGAATTGTGGGGTGGGGTGGGATTTTCAAGGGATGGGCGGCTGGTTACTTACCTGCAACTTGACTGTGTCAGCTCAGTTCCGCAGCGTATAACTGGCCAGGGATTCCCAGGGAGTTTATGGCCTCACCCCCCCATGAGCACTGACTCGGAGACTCCCGGTGGGGGGAAAAACAAAAACCGGCGGTGTCTGTCAGTCTCTAGCCTGCGGTGGTGCGGGGCCCCTCCCCACCACGGGGCCATGTGCCTGGGCACTGGTGGCACATGCCTCGGGCCGGCCCTGCGGCAGGGCTAGGAAGGGTAATAATTAGGCACGGGAAACCTCTCAGCTGTTCGATATCAGGGAGACGTATTGCGAGAGCTTGTGGCTCCGCATTGAGGTCAAGGGAAATGAACCAAGGAACCAGAGCTTGGAGGGACAAGGAGCTGGGGAACCAGAAAAGTATACAGGGTCAGGGACGGAGTACCAGGGAAAGAGAGACATGACTTAGCAGGATACGGGGATATAGGAGGATTAGTGAGGGGTAACGAGAACCAGACACAGGATTTAACAGGACACGGGCTATAGATGAATCAGGGGATAATAGGACAGTGACCCAGGGCTTGAGAAGACGTACCATGAAGAAGGATTAGGGTGTAATGGGGAGTAAACACTGGACTTGACAAACACAGGTGGTAGAAGGATGGGGCAATGGGGAACAAGACACAAGGCTAAGGAGACATAGAGCTTAGGAAGATAGCAGCAGTGGAGGACAGGGGAACACAGACAACAAGGCACAAGGTGAGGAACTCAAGACATGAAGGAAGACAAAACCAACATGGAGAAGTGAGTGAGTGTAAGGGCTACATTCACTGCATGGAAGATTATCAACAAACAAAAAGGCAAAAAGCAGAAGGGTGAAAACGGGGTGAACAATACAAGGCAAGACCATAAAGGTGTAAGGGAGACAAGATTATCACTGGGTAGTAAGGAGAACAAGGGTAGCACAGGTGCAAGGGAAGATACAAAGCAAAAATACACGCAGTGCGGGAAGGCTAGGGAACAATGAGAGAGGAAGGATAAGTGCTTCACCACACAGAGGGAATCGAAGTAGCAAGCAAGCCACAGGCAGGGGAAGTGCTACACCAACAAAGGAACGAGAGGGTGAACAGAATAATGAAGAAGACTCACCAATACAAGTGCTACAGGGCTACAAAGAACATTGACTGACACATGGAGTGGAATTGCAAGCCGAGCAAGAGCCAGAGGAGAATGGCAACAGAAGCTCTGCCAACTTCCTACAGCTCCCAGCATGCCTTATATAAGACAAGGAGCCAATCAGGAAGCTAGTGGGTGTGTCCACACCTTCCACCGGGTGTGAGAGGGAGAAAGAGAGCAAGATGCACAAATGAGGGAAAACTGCTCCAGCACAAGCCAAGCAATGGTGCAGGGCAAACCGCAGCCGCCAACTAGATCCTCAGGCCAAGAGTTCAGTGCTGACTCCTGATGCTCCTTTCTCGGTCTCCTTCCACTCCTCTGCTTCATACTTCTATTTGGAAGAAGCAATTTGACAAGTTATCAATATTAATCTGTCCTGGCTTGTATAATAGCCCATTAGGGACTCCTGCAGGCACAGTAACCCTAGGCTCCGTGCAGGTCACTAGCATAACAGAGGCCAGACCGACAATCGACAAGTAATTTGACAAGTCAGCGGGGGGGGGAGGGAGCAGTAAAAAAAAAAGAGAGGTGCTGGGAGGAAAGGAGGGGGAAGCTGAAGCTAACCCTGAGGTCATCTTGTTTTTCAATCAATGGAAGTGATCAATGAGACCACTGCATGCTCTTTAATTGCAAATGGATCCAGTTACCCTTTTGTGCACGAACCTTGTGTTGCGTGTAATTCCCAGCGAGTCACCGGCCCCCAGCGGCGGGTCGTCCTGAGCAGAGAGAATGCCATTAGCAAGCTGCTGCTTCATCCCCCTTGAGACTGACAGACCCCTCCCCCCTGCTCCAGGGATCATGGGCCATGTGGCTGATGAGCAGGAAGCATGCTCTCCTGATCAGTCTGTGGAGCGAGTGGTAATAGTTCATTCTCCGCAGCAATCCCAGGCTTGACATGTGGTATGTTTCAGTAATTGATTTTTATATTAGCTTCATTTTGAAATGTGTAAATCTCTGTATTGCTCACAGCAGCTGGTCCTGTCCTGTCCTGTGTGAATGAGGCATGATTGAGGAGGCATCCTTCAAGCCTTGACAGTTCCTGCAATTTTATTTTACCTTTTAATTCATTCTAGACACACACACGCGCTCTCTTTCTCTCCTCTCTCTCTCACTCGCCCGAGCCTCAACCCTGTGTTTCCCTGACCATCCTTCAGGATAACAAGGGCTGGACACAGTTCCCTGCAGAGTCTTGAGTGGGCCAGGAATCAAAGTGGAGATCTTTACCTTCCCTCCCTCCCAAGCCAGGCTGAGCACACTTTTTTTACTCACTGTGTAACAAAATCAGTTTTCCCTTTCACATAGATGTTAGTTATTCTGGATTTATAGTAGTACCCAATTTTATTTTATTTTTACATAGTTGTATTTAAAAAGATGTTATGGCATTCTCCTTCTCCCCTCTTAGTTTTGATAAGTGGAGACGGCTAGTGTTTATGCTGTTTAAAGTGTAACCATCGCTTTCTTTGGTAATATACATCAACATTATTATATTATTATAAAATGTGTATGCCACCCCCTCCTGCTAAAAGCATCTCAGGGGCCGGGGGCAGCTAACAACATATTAAAACAGATTTAAAAACATGGAAAAGACCTTGAGAATTTAATAGGAAATGTTAACCATTCTGTTAACTGGTCAACTAAACTTTAACTTTCTGTTAACTTTCTACTAACCTGTAGAATTTATTACAGTATTATATCCCTTAAATTGCCTACATTTTGGAATAATTTTTATGGGACCCTTTTATTAATATGCTGGTTTTGTCACTGTTAAACTTTTATAGGACCTACCCATAAGGGAATATTCAGACCTTGCTAGTTCTTTCTGTAATGAAATAAGATAAGAACTCCCACATTCGCCGCAGGCCAAGAGCCAGTGCCAGATGTCCCATAAGAACTGTACATAAAGCAGGCTGATGAGACTGTCCATCCCCTGTTGTCCCCTCCTGGCTTCTTTGAGGTTGTGCCCCCTGATGATTGAAGCAAACAGCCGTTGATGGGTGTAATCACCATGAATCTTCATAATTGTTTTGAGAACCCCACTATTGGTTGTTAACCATTTCCCCTGTTGTAGATATAGAGTCACTGATGGGTAAGAAGCAGTAGGAAGAACAGCAAATCCAAGAAACCCCAGATATGGCTAAATACAACTTTTGCTCCATTGAAGTCAATGGGAATGTTACTATTTAATTATTTAAAGACAAGGTTTCATCCCAAAAGTACATCCCACTGGTGGTGTCCAGTAGCAGGTCTCCGAATGTCAAACTCACTAAATTTGGGCACAGGGCCAGAGAGAGTAAAGGAAGGAGCTGTTTAAAAACACACGTGCTCAAACTGTCACTCCGATTGATTTGTGCTTGGGTTTTTTTGGTGTTGAAAGCAGTAGTTGTAATAGCTGCAGGATTGTAACACCGGAGAAGTTTGCAGAGTAGCTCAACCCATCCACCCCCTGCCCCAACAAGAGTCCACATAGAAATCCTAGAGAGTGAGCTCACCGTCCCCATTCCATCCAGTAACCAAATTGGCGTGATTATTCTAACTGAAGGGCACGTTGGTGTGTTTGGACATCTTGTTGTTTATAAAATGCCTTTTCATATTCCGCCACAGGCCACCCAACAGCAGTCAAGAGAGAATTTGGAAGGCAGATGCCATTATGAAAATGCCAGTTTCCTTCCGTTTCACTCCATTGTTCATTTTGCAGAAGGAAGGCTAATATCGTCAGCCGCCCCAAGCTGTTTGCAGGAGGGACGGGATATAAATATGTCAAATAAATAAAGGCTATTTGGCTCTCCAATCACAGGGATTTGGTAGCCAGGGTTCCCTGACGCACACAAAAAAAACCTACAGCAGTAGCTGCAGTATCTGCAGTTGCTGGTGTTTGAAAGCTAATGGACACGTCCTCTTACACTGTCTGTCCAAGGCAGCCTGAAAGTACCTTACCTGTCAAAGAGGAGCTAGTCCATTATCCAGTTTGTTCTCAAAAGTGGCCCCAATAAATAACTACTTTGTCTCCATCTCTTATGTATAGGACCGACACACTGGTTAAATAATACTGGTAGCTGCCTTTTTGGCCTGTCTGGTGACTCTTTGGATGATTTTGGACTATGTGGTGTGACTATGTGATTATGGGAAGACTTTTATAATTTTCCTTTAGTTTTATAATCATTGCCTAAACTTTGATTGAAATTTGGAGGTTAAATTTAATTTAAACCCAAATCTGGCAGGACCTGTGAATTGTTTTAGGTTTAGGTTTAATGTTCTGTATTTAATAGGGATGGGCGAACCGATTGTAGTTCGGGTTCGGCCGTTCAGTTCGACTGCATTCGTTTCGTCTGTTCGGTTCGGCTGCATTCGGTTCATCGGTTCAGATGTTCTGCCGTTCGGTGGTTCGGGTCAAACGTTGAGTTCGGATTCGGTTCGTTCGGGATCGGTTCGGTCTTTAGTTTGGTGCAATCGGGAACTGAAAATGACATTTGGTTTTTGAAGTAAAAGGAAAAAACTAAAAAACATATTTCTGGCTATAACATTTTTGTTTCTTATTACTTTTTGATGAAATTTAGGGAGATTGTACCCCCAATGGAGGGCACCAAGTGTACCAAAATTCGGAACGATTAGATAAAGGAAACCGATTTCAGAAGCAATTGAATGTTGTGATTTTAAGAAAAGCTCCATACACATTCATGACTACAACTTCTTTATCTTGCATCCAATGTTCATGAAACTTGTGCATATTACATCCCTCCATATGCTTAATATTTCTGCCAATTTTAGGAAAGAGTGGATAAAGGGTCCCAAGGGTATAAGACATTAACCTGAAAATACATTTCCAGCTGTTACATTTTGATATTCCATTCTGTTTACAGGATATTTGACAAGAATGTATCAAATACCTTTCCTGCCATTTCAGCAAATGTACAGGAGATTTTGATAAAGGGACCCAATTATATAAGCAATTGATGTTGTCCCTGTGAAGATCATTATTCAGATGAATATCAGCATATTCAGTGCCAGTCAGAGGCAGGCACCCTGCATGGCAGGGGGAGAGAGACTGTAGGAGGAAGGATGTGGAGCAACCCCAAAGACTGACAGACACATTCAATGGCCAAACACATTACTGCAAGCTTCTAGCTTTACAGGACCAATTGGTAGTGGTTTCGAGGTGGGCATAGGGGGCGGCCCTGTGGCGGGCATAAGCAACATAACTGGGACTTCTGAGATAGCATCCCAGCAGTCAGGAGACATAGTTTAAACACATCCAGGCTGGCCAACTATCAATCACATCCTGCAGCACTGAGACAGAGGACATAAGAGAATTTCTATTGACTCTTTCCTAAACAGATGCTTCTGACTTCCCAGAAACAAGTGGGGGAGATATGTTGGGATGGTCCCAGCACAGAATGAGGATATTTGGTTGACACTTCTGTTGGCCAATTTGCATCACAAACCGATCTTATACCACAGTGACATAAGAGAATCCCAGGCATAGGCCCCTTCTCTACATATGTTGTACAGGCATATAAAATTGGGACCCTTTATAATATCGTTCTCATATTTGGAATAGATGATCATGAAAGTGAAATATATAGTCCTGCCAAATTTTATGTACACTGGTTGGACTACAAAGATGTTATAGTCAGACA
The DNA here is from genome assembly GCA_003113815.1 of Sphenodon punctatus. Classification (NCBI taxonomy): domain Eukaryota; kingdom Metazoa; phylum Chordata; class Lepidosauria; order Sphenodontia; family Sphenodontidae; genus Sphenodon; species Sphenodon punctatus. The sequence continues at coordinate 1,246,311 of QEPC01011180.1, forward strand.
TACATTTATATGTTAATTGCTTATACCACCAAGACCTTTTGTCCAATCCTTCTGAAATTTGGCAAAGATAGTTATTATGGGAAGGGGTATACACTGAACAAGTTTCGCCTACATTAGATGTGAGGCAAAGAAGTTACAGCTAAGAATGTATATGTAGAATATTGCAAAATACAATAATTCAGCTGCTTCTAAAATCGGATTCCTTTATCCAATTGTTTTGAAATTTGGTGCACATAATGAGTTCTATTGGAGGTAGAGGCACCCCACATTTCAGCCACATAGCTTAAAAAACAAAAATGTTACAGCCAATAATGTGTTTTCCATTGAAACCAATGGAAATTCAATTCCGAACTCACCGAACGCATCCGAACCGAACGTTCGAATTCGAGTTCGGTTCGAACGTTCGATTCGGTTGACCTAACTGTTCGAGTTCAGTCCAAACTCCGAACTTCCAAATTCGAGTTCGGTTCGAACGTTCGGTTCGGTCGACCGAATTATTCGAGTTCGGTCTGAACTCCGAACTTCCGAACTGTGTTCGCCCATCCCTAATATTTAAGTTTATTAAGCTTTCTTTTAAAGACCCGACTTGGTTTCGCCTGGTTTGAATGTATTGTTGTAGTTATTGCTTTCTTTAAAACGTTCCTTTTCTTATTCTGGCGATAGCTGTCGGTAAGCTAACAATAAAGTATTTGATTTTATTTGACCCACACAGCAATCTTTCACTCTCTTCCCCCCCCCCCGCCCCCCTCTCTCTCTTTCAATATTCAGTTTGGGACAGTCTAGAATAGAATATAGAAGGAAACAAGTTTGATTTTAGATAAAATTCTGCAAACCACTTCAAACTGTGGTGAAATTGCTGGAAGTTTGTGCAACTGGGGGGTGTGAGTGGGTGACGGGAGAAAGCAGGTTTTTGGACAGGTAATATCCAGTAATTTTAAGTCTCTCTCATGCTATGATCTGGCTCCCAAATGGTGGCAGGGGTTCCTCTGTGTGGCTCAAGGGTGCTGAAAGAATCGAATTTGGGGGGAGGAAGGGAGCAGCTTCACCTCATCCCTTTCTGGTGTGACTGCATCCCTTTCTAAGCATTGTGACATCATGATGTTTGGGAAAGGGGCATGGTCAAGTCATAGGTGGAGACCCCATTCACCCTTTCTGATGTGACCACGCCCCTTTTATGTCATGAGCCAGATCAAGAAGAGCAGAGCGGGGGGACGGGACGGAATCTTGCATTCCCATCCTGGTGCCCATGATGGCTGACCACCTGCAGACGTTAAATACGGGAGGTTTCCTCCTTGACACAGAATTGACGGGGCATCCTGCTTTTTAACATGGGTTTAACAGTAGTCAGGAGAATTTTGCTGTGTTATGAAGATTAAACCGATTATGGAGATTAAACAGAGTAAAGGTTCCATACTACAGACTGTATCATGGTCTCTCTTTCTTCGTGAACAACATTGCCACTAGCTATTGGTGGGTTCTTTCTGCAAATTCCAAATTCTGTATTTTGAAACCCTTCCCCCTTTGACTAGCATGGGCTAGAATCCCCAAATTGGAATCCAACTCTCCTGAACTACAGACACTACTACATCCTCCCTCCTCCCTCTTCTTTCTCTCTCTCTCTCTCTGCATCATTTCCTGTAGGCCTGTGCTAAACATGCCACCCAGGTGTCCTGGCGTAAAAGAGCTTCTCACTGAGTCTGCTTCTGTTGGTGCTGGCAGGCTTACCTCAGCACACTCCTGTCTGAGCTCCCATCACAGTGTGTTAATTTTAAACAAACAGAGCAGTGTGTTGCCGTTTTGGAGGGGTTTCCCGTCAGACCGTATTAGAAGTTGTGCAACGAGGAAAGGCTTCGATTTTTTTAAATTTATATTTATTGCTTCTATTTAATGTGATCGCTTGGATTCTGTTTTGCCAAAGTATTGACTGGCAGCGTTTCAAATCGCCTACGCGCGTATGGAAGCTGCCAGCTCTGTCTTACTCAGCTAGCCGTCAAGGTTTTGGATTCTGCTCAGGCTATGTCAGAAAAGCTGTTGATCCGAAAGATTCCTAACATCTGTGAGCTCTCCATATCCAAATTAGGCTTAATTCTACACACACACACACTCCCCAAAAAGGGAAGGGGTGGGGAAGAAATCCTGCTGGAAAACATGCTAAATAACTTTTCAACACAGTGCACAGTTACAAATCTCGGCTTCCAGCTCTATTGAAACCTGCTCTAAATACACAAACTCCCTCCAAGTTAGAATACATGAAAATGTTGGCCCCTCAAGGGAGAATGCTCAGTATTTCTGCTCGGCAGTACACTCGCTCCAGATGCTGTCGCACACATTCAAAAGCCTCTGCTGTTGCAAGCCAACAAGGGGGTCCTTGTCATAAAGTTTGAAGCGGGACAAGGTTCTGAGCAGGCTTCTGGTTGCATCTAAAAGCCTGACACGCACGCACACACAATTCGGCTAGTCCGAGGGAAGGGACTGAGAGCCTGCTCCCCTACCACCACTGATTCACAAGCCAACTATTAAATAATTAACGTGCCCAGTGGGACAGGGGGAATCAAAAGCTGTTGTGTTCCAAAGTTTTCTCTGGCTCCAAAAGGCACAGCTTGCTGTGTATTCTGGCACCTCAGAGCGGATTTCTTCCCTCCTCCTCCTCCCCTGTTATTATCCCGTATGTGTGCTGGACAAGGAAGTGGCATTCCCAGCCCAGCGGGGGATGACTGTTATTTCAGACCGGGAACAGGGGAAAGGGAACAGCCTGTTGCCTGATTGATGTTTGTTTTTCATGGACAGACACCAAACGTTCATTAGAGATGGAAGGTTGGAGGGGAGGCGGGGAGGTAGCACTCTTAAGGAACTATTGTATCCCCACACACTCACACAAAACTGCTCTGCACTTTCTTTGACTTCTGTGAATGTCTCAGCTGTACTGTTTGGGCCCTAGTGACTTTAAGAAAATATACACAGGGCACAGAAATTTCAATGAAGGCTTTAGGAGGGCAGGAAAGAGGAAAAAGACAATCTAGTTGAATTTTAAAGTAATTAATTTCAAATGTGCTGATCGTCTGGTCCCCTCTTGGGTTTCAGAGGGAAACATGGAGGTTTGCAGCGTCTGGTTGTAGGGGAAACAGCATGCTGCCAAATAGTAATGCTGCATTTTCTTCGTGCTGTGACTTCTACTACACATGCTACATTTGAATGCTGCTTTATTACACATAGAATTAGGAGGCATATGCAAGAGGAGAGAGAATCCGTCTTCGGTCATAAAAGATGAAACAGGCAACAAATAGGGAAAGGTGATTACTTTCAAGTGTGCTAATGAGACCCATTCCATCAAACAGTGACTGAATATAGTTCCTAGAGAAGATTGAGCACCAGTGTATTGGTAAAGGCTCGCTTTGTTTTTAGTGCATTCCTAGGAGGAGGGAGGAGGACAGCCTTAAGATTTAAAGGGGCAGGAAAGGGGAGGCAGCTGGCCACACTTTGGAGAGTTTGAACATCTCTCCAGTTTGATAAGGAAGGTATCGATTAATAAACTCAATTCATCTGGAAGCCTGAGACAAAGCAGGGAATTGAGCATAGGTGTGGAAAGAAAAGATGGTCCAATGACTTGGCATTTGAGAAATCGATTTCCATGCCTTCTTTGGGAAGAGACTACTTTTCTGAAGTTTTAACGACACACTAGGAAGAACCATGTCATGCGTTTGTGACCCTACAAAAGGTAAACTTGACTTTCTGTCATGCTAATATAGGGATAGAGTGCACAGCACCTGGTACTGGCAGGATTTGGGCATGTCACAGTAATTTACGTGACAGGAACTACAGTAATGTGTGTTAGATGCCAGTTACAATACAAACGGGTTGTAACAGCAAAACAAATCAAACAAAAACCTTTATCCTTTCTAGGTTTAAGAAATGTGGCCTGTTTGCCATGCCAGTGGCTAAGTGCTGTGGTTTCCTTTATACCCTATGAATTACCTTGGCAGGAAAAGAAAGTTACATTTGGAGGAAATTCAAATCCCCTTCCCCTGTGGAGAAAAAGCCACCATGAAGGAAGAAGAAAAGGGGGAGACCTGAGCCTATTTCAGGTTTAATTTCCTCATCTTCCTCCATAGGAAGAAATGTCGCTTCCTTTTGACCTTTGAACAAACCGTTGCAGAGGCCACATCGTACGAGAACATCCTTTAGACTCCAGACTTTGTTTTGATACACACATGACAATTTGCTGTGGCAGGAGCAGGCCCCTCAGTGTGGAACTCGCTCACTCCAGATGTTCTTCTCTGTTCCTCCCTCCTCGCCTTGAAAAAGCACCTGAAAACTTTTTTTAAAAAAAGAAAAATTCTCCAGGTGATTTTACAGGGTTCACTGCTGGTTCCTCTTAATTTATTTTTTCATCCCACTTTACCGTAGCCTTTTGAAATGGCTCTTACATAGGTTTTATGGTGTTTTATTGTAGTAATGTTGGGAAGTTGCCCAAGCACCATTCAGTGTTGTTTGCCATTATTACTATTGTTTATTATGTCACAGGTGTTAGCTCGAGTTCTCTGAAGTGTTCCCTGAAGAAAGGTTCTGCAAGCCTTGGAGTCCCTCACTCTGCACTAGGATAAGCAGGCTACATGCTTGAGCTATCTGCACAGAAAGAGCAGAAATATAAAACAGTTTCTGTTCTTGATCTTTGACTTTAGACATTACTTTCTTGTTTTAACTTTCTCGTTCCGAAGTGCTACACTGGCCGTTCCTTATCCCCTTTCGACAGTGAAGGAAGAGAGAGACCTGTTCCCTAGCTAATAGTTGGGAAGGCAGATGAGATTGTCTATCCTATTAAAACGTGGCCATTCTCTTCCCACTTTGATGGAAGGTCCTGCCCTGAACTTGGGCAAGGCTAAACCAACCTGCTGCAGTTGGGCCCTGCAGGTACATCTCCACATGTTAATTATATTAATGAAAGAGATTATGTAGGCTAAATAATATTGCTTCTTTATACTGAGATGCCTCCTCCTGGAAAGTAGGTTGTAGGATGGTGGGGATAATGAGGGGGTTTGGGGGATTTTTATGTATTTGTTCTGTTTTTTAAAGCAATAAATAAAACTGTAGAAAAGAGATTTATTTTTTTTTTTTTTTTAAAGAAGGGATTGAAGCTACTGGTGTGCCTATAAGTTTGATGCTTCAAACCTCCCACAGGAGAAGGTGGGAAATGGGAATCGGAGTCTTTTATGAACCACCAGGGAGCCAGGGCTGATAACCAGGTTCATAAAACTTGCCCATGAAGGCGCAAGCTGAGAATTGACATCTTGCTACCTGATGTCACCGAGAATGCAGCTGCATGAAGGGAGCTTATCCTCTCAGCTCAATAGCTTCAGAGCCCCTGCACTGAAGGAATCAGTGAACCACACGGAAGTGGCAGATGTGCCTAGCGTCCAGAATTACTCTCTCGGGTGCAGAATAAAGCCACGCAAACTAGAATTTTCTTCCCTTTTATTCGTTTTTTTTTTTTAATTCCTCTCCTTTTAAAGAACTCCACCACCTGTTTCAGTTGCTCCGTTAGGCTTGTTTTAAAAGCCCGTCTTGATTTTAAAAGGGAAAGGAAGAAAGAGGAGACGTACAACTTTCTACCAATATTCTGTGTTTGGGATTCACGAGGGAAGAACTAGAACAGGGAAAACCATTGGGGGACATTAAAGGAAGTCAGTTTGTTTGTAGAGTGTAAAAATGCCCCAGGCATGAATGCTCTGCTCAGATTACTCCTGAACATTTAAAAATCTGTTACGGTGTTTTATCAAAAGGAGAAGGAAAGAAAATTTTAAAATTACACTTTGACCATCCAGTGCTGGTAAAGAGAGAGTGACTTGTTTGCATGGAAATAAAAGCCTTTCTTGAGAGAAAAGGGAGAGAAAAGGGGTGGGACATATAAGATAAAGCTGTGGACTGGTACTCTGAAAATCTGCATCCTGTTATACTGCACATTTTGTGTGTGACCTTGGACAGACAAATAGAGCTGAAATAGGTACTAAATTAGTACTGCGATTTCTGGGTACCACATTGGGTACCTGACAGGTTAATCAGGTACCAGTTCAGTACCCGAGTACCCAAAAAATCAGGTACTTCTGGTACCGATTTTTTTATTTACCGATTCCCAATTGGTATATCAGTATACCAATCAGTATATTGGGTCAGAAAACTGAAAAAATGGCATGGAGGAAAAAAAGGGAAGAAGTTGACTTTCCAGGATCAGAAAGTTGATTTTCCAGGATGGAAAACCAATAAATAAGTGTCCTAAGATGTTAAATCACAAAAAAATAAAAACATTGGGACCAAAGGTAGTTTTCTGGGACTGGAAGTTGCCAAAAATTGATGGAAGCGGACAGAAAACCAATAAATAGATGTTAGAAATCGGTATATTAACGAAAAAGTCAAACAAAATCAGTACCAGAAGTCAATATTCCAAGTCAGCATTTTGGGTCGTCGGATACCCTAATCAGGTTGCAATTGAGTACCAATCATCAGTACCCGATGTTGTTGGGTCAGTTCGGGTACTGGAAATTCCCCGTTTTCATGGGTACTCATTTCAGCTGGAGAGTCAGTCTCTCTCTGATGCAGTTATTCACCTATAAAATGGGAATAAGAGAGCACAAAACACATCCTCTTTCTTCTCTAGAAGGGCTCTTCATTCAATATGGACATTGTTAATTATTATTATTATTATTATTATTAAACATTTATATAGTGACAGCAGTGTACCTGGTGCTTTACAATTGTTGTTATTAAAGACAGGTCCCTGCCCAGTGGGCTTACAATCTAAGAGGGACAAGGGTGAGGGGAACACAGGGTTATAGCCCGATAAATGTAAGATGCAGAAGCAACACTACCAGCTACATTGTTATATTTGTTATGGGAGGGTCTAAGACCCCAGCCTTAGTTCATGGCCACATTATGCTAGTCACTAATAGAAACGTAAGAAAACCCCCACAGTCCGTGCTCCAGAACCCTCACCTCTCCATCTAAATATACGACAAGAGACCAAGGGTGGGTATGACAGGCTGACATGGAGAGTGAGAGGAAACAAGCCATCAGTGGTGAATATAATGGGTAGTAGGCTCAACATACCAGCTGTATTCATTCATGCTGCCACCACCTTGATGTAAAATAATAAACACTCTGGATGAAAATAGAGAATGACAAATTCTGCTCTTTCATTTGCCATGTACATACAAATACACCTCAATTTAAAATGAAGTCCATGGTACTTTGTGTTTTGTTTCGATACCCACGGTATCTAGAACGTCCCTCAAGCATTGCTCCTCTGGTGCACAAGAAATTGGCATCCTGTAACGTGCGAAACCCAGGCTAATGGGTTTACTCTCCTCTGAATTCATCATTTCTTTCTCATCAAGAATTTGGGTTGCAGAACATTACCATGCAGGAATCTATTGAGATTCTCATGCGATGTTACCCCTCTAGTGTCTGAGCGTGCACCTGGACACAGCCCTTTCAGACACTCGCTGTCACCTTTGTGCCTTGAAAAAAATCACAGCTGCGCCTATTCCGGGTTTAGGAATACTTGCCCTTAGCTCTGGTTCAAGCAAGCCAAGAGGCTGCAAGCGAGACAGACCCCTGGAAGGAAACTGCCCTTTTCCTTTTTGTTTCACTACTTTTACCAGATTATTGGTGCATTCAAAGTGGCTGTTTGCAGTTTTTGCAGTGCTAAGCTAGCAAGTATCAAGGAACCCAGTGATCTTCATCTTTTACAATTAGGAGTTAGAAGAATAATCGAGATTTCATCTGCTTCAAATATCAAAGCTAGAGATTCTAGTGCAGTCAAGGCTGGATTTGGCTTTGCACACACATGGAAAGACATGTCAAGCTGCCAATGGCTTGCTCCAGCATATCTCCTGGAACAGAAAACTGCATGTCCCATGGCACCTGGAAGCTAGAGTCAATGGGCTGTGTTAAGAAGAACTTTATTTAACCCCTCAGTGTCTTTCCACTAATGCAACTATATTTCAAACAGAAAATATCTGAACTTTTGGCATTTAGGTTCTAGACTTCACTAAATTAATACTGGCAATGGTTCTTAAGACCTTTTTAACATGATTCAGTGACTTTAGTGCTCTTGAAAGTGAGAATTTTAGAGCATTGACAAGGTGGGGCAAGCGCAGAAAGCACTGTTTAAAATTATTTGCATAGTTCTGGCAATGGAACTCATTCCTGACCTGTAACATCACCACTCTTCTGTCCCCAAGCCTCTCCTGGACAGAGGCCATAAATTGTTCCTAATTTTGTGATCACAAGTGTTTATTACCTAAGAGACCTTTCTAGTTTAAAATACAGCACTTGTATAGTGTGCACCTGCCTCAAAATGACTCCCGCAATCAGAGAAGCAGGATAGTAGTTGAGGAAGTTCAATTGTTTTACTGCATTCTGGTTTTTCTTGTAACTTGCAGTTGGTTCCTACCTCCAAAATCTCTCTGAAATGTATTCTGCTCACACTTAATCTATCCTGGGGACTATGAATGGCCATTCCTACTTGATAGTCACCCAGAAGAAAATTGAGAAATTGGTATTACTAAATGTTGGGCTCTTTTCCCCTCTGGTTTGGAAACCTTGAGGGTGCACTTGGATCACATTTTAACGCTTTTTCTCTGCAGCCAGGAGGCTTAAAAACCTGCCTTTTTTAAATGAAAGTTGAGATTCTCACTTAAGAACGGATACACTGGGTTAGGCCAGTGGTCCATCCAGCCCTGTATCCTGACTCCCAGTAGTAACTAGCAATAGATTTTCAGAGGTAAGTGTAGGAAAAGCCATCTGGCAAATATGGATTGATCCATTCCCCGTCTGTCACTCGCAGCTTTTGGCAATCCCAGAGGCTTACAGATGTCCTGGGCATGAAGATGTATCCCCTGACTACCCCAGTTAATGGCTGCTGTTGGTCATACAGCCCATGAATTCACAAATTCACATGATTCCAGCTGTTGAGACGTTGAGTAATACAGAAAGATAGCATGAGAGACATGATGAAATCATGAGAGTGGCCAATGCGAAGACACAGCGACTACAAGGTGCTATGGTGTGCTGACCCGAAATGGCAATAGAGGTAGCTGCCCTTCAGCAGTTGCACAGACGCTCCACTTCCTCATTGTGTCTTATGTGAGCCCAATATTCAGAGAGCTCTCTCCTATCCAGAGAGCTATCTACCACCACGCTTTTGCAACACTGAGAAAACGTGTTTGAAGGTGGCCGGGTTTCACACAAGATCCAATTTGTTAATTTGCATGGCAAACACTGATCCTAACTGAAGTATACCCGCAGAGAAATTGTTCACATTACATTGAAATTATTGTCTTGAGAAAGCGCATGGGGCCAAAACGACTGGTTTCTCCATTTGTTCCTTTCACCCTAAATAAATAAATAAATATCTTTCCATTTACTTTGAAGTGCTTTCTGTGATTATACTTAAGCCAGAAACCTTTATTTACAGTGTGTGTTAATGTACTGTATTTTTCTTGGTTTACCAGCTGGGAATGTGGTTTAGTATTGTCGGAGTGCCCACCTAATTACACTCCTGAACGTGTCATTTGGAATGTGAGATTGCTCGTTGACATTTTTGACACCGCTGCTTGCCTTCTTATGCGGGGATGGGGGAGTTGGTGGGGAAAGTATAGCTGAGTACTCTGGGGGTTAGTGAGATAAGCTATTCAGAAGAAAAGGTGAGATATCAGACATTCAGATATAGCACCGTGGTTTAGCCAGGGTGATTGAGACTCTGCTTTATGACCTAAATGGGTCTGTCACATGACAAACGCTGTCCACGTTACTGTCCACAATCCAGATCCACGTTATAAATATCCTCAAAATGCCTATGGCTGCCCTAAACATAGTTGTCAACCACATCTCAGCTGTGGCTTTTTGGAGCCTCCACATCCAATAATCCCTATAGAAACTGTGATGCAGTAAAGTTGGGGTTGGCAAACCATGGCTCAGAAGCTGCACCTGGCTCTTGGGCAGTTCAAGTGTGGCTCTCATACCGGCCTTGTCCTTACCCTGCTTTAATGATACCTTTAATAAAAGATAACATTATACTACTTTGTCTCTCTTGCCTATGGGTATTTTCAGAAGTGACGCTACCACACTTAACCCCACCCCGGGGTCACAACCACCATCACTTCTGTTTGGCAGCTGCCAGATGTTCACCGTGCTTTGCCCTGAACCGCGGTAGCAGTTACCACCGGTTGTGATCTCAGAAAATCGCGAGGAACAGCCAGTGGTAAACACTACCACGGTTCGGGACAAAGTGAGCTAAGGCTCACTGTCATGTCTACTCTGGGTACCAGCCTACCCTAGGGAGGGGTGGCAGCCGTTACCCTGGATTCGGTCTAAGCGTGGTAACGTCACTTCTGCAAATACCCACAATTTGGAGCCAACACAACAAACCCTACTTTCTCTTCCTTGCACCTGAGTCTCAGCAGCTGAATCTTCAGCTTCTCCTCAAATCTCAACACAGCAGCCAGGATTTAAGAGCACCAGTTCCACCAGCCCGTTGCACACGTGTGCACGCACAACCCTCTCTTGCTTTGTATCTAGTAGTTCTCAGCCAGACAAAGATTTGGATATGAGGCTCTTGGGTTGGAAACTTTGCCCATTCCTGCAATGGGAGAAGAATCCAAGATTGGAGTGAGGAGAAATAATCCTGAACCCTGTTTCCCTATAGTAGTACCATTTAAGTAGGTGGAATGCAGCCTTTGAGGAGCAGTTTAGGCTTGTCAAAATTACATTATTTAAAGAGGACTTACTTTTTTTTTTTTTAAGGTTTTGTTCTCAATTGCAAGAACTAGAAACACTTTCTAACTAAAAACTGAAATGCAGGAGTACAGTTTTGTGGCACGGGACGAATGCCAGAACTGCGCTGTGCAAGGCCTTGCACTTTTTATGAATATCTTACACCTTTCCTAAGAGTTTTCTGTACATATGGCTTTCCAGCAGCAGCAGTGTCTCCCAACGTTTCAAGAGCCCTTTTGAAAGCACGATCCTCCAAAGAAGAGACCACATGGAAGGCGCTTCACTGCACCTCTCATAGGGCCCTGACCACAAAGCACCTCCTGAGTCCCACGTTGAGAGAAAAGCCGCACGGGGAGTGTTTACATGCTCCCCGCACTGCCAGAAGTGACATGCTGCCATTGACAGTGGGGAGCACGTCACTTCAGGCAGCGCGGGGAGCATGTAAACACTCCCCGTGCGGCTTTTCTCTCAACGCGGGACTCAGGAGGTGCTTTTCAGCACCTCGTAGAAAAGCAGCCTTTGAGCAATCACCACAGTCTAAACCGTAAACAAGGATAACCCCCTATCTCTGGTACTGCACACCAAACAGCTCTTCCTTTTTTGAAGAAAGGAGAGCTTCTCTTGACCATTGTGTTCTAGAGGTTTTGTCTCCTGTAAAGCCCAATGGAATGGGGACAAGTTAGAAGAAGCAAACGTCTAAAAGAGCTCTGTAGCAGACATCGGCCAGTGGGAAGAGCAGAAGCATGCCATCCTAGTCTGCTTGGACTGAGCAGAGCTTGTGTTATCCGTAGCACCAGATAACATGTGGCACAGGATGCAGGGCACGGCAGCATCTTGCTGATCATCATAGCAGATGCAGTTAAAGGGAGAATGCTCTCATTTCAGGCATAAGTACCAAAAGACCATCTGTGTCTTCCTGAATAGTTTACAAACCTTTTTTGCTTCTGCTCTGCTTGACAATAGCTTCATTTATTCTTTGCATATTCAGAGTACTCAGTTTTGCTTTGTTTTGTTTTTAAAGTGTCAGAGCAGATTTTTATTGGCAAGAATCAGTCCATTCAGACCAGGGGAGCATTTGCTGGGGTAGAAAGAACAATTGGGAGCTTGAGCTGGGATGGCTGACCAGTAGCAGAAGAGAAGGTGTCTGGGGGGCAAGGGAGTCCTGGTGTCTAGAAAGGGGGATGGTTAGAATGAGAGAGGATCACAGTGGTTCTCAGGCTGGTAGGGTATAACGACAGGAGATATTTGGTGGGGCAGGGTTCGGAATGAGGTAGTCAGAGGGACTGGTGGCTAGAAAGGGGGTCTGTCAGTCTCTAGTGGCTAGATCATGAAGGGGGCTATTGGCTGAATGGGGGACAATTGGATCACTGCTCTGCCCATTCCCCAGCCTTGGGGAAGGCACTCAGCTGCCCTGACTTCAGGGAAGAAGGACCAGCGAATCCAGAATTGAACAGTCTCTCAGGCAGCTGGAGGTGGCCACGGCTCTGTATGTCTGGGAATTGCCTCTCTGACCCCATGTGGGGACTTCATCTGGACCGAGAAAGTGGCTGCCTGGCCTGGTGTGAAACTGATCAGTGACAGCAGGTGCAGTTGATGGGAGCCTCTCGGCTGCTACTGAATCTTTTTCAGGTTATAGCGTTTCTCGAAATTCAGACTATATTAGCACTAGGGGCAGGGAGGGCCCCGTGTTCACTGTGTTTTCCTCCATTGGGGCAAATGAGGAAAATGTAGTCAACATGGGTCTCTGCACTAGGGTGACCACAGTTGTTTGGATTGTAAGAGCTGGCTTAGCAATTAGAATGGGGTGTTACTAAATGCATACATGGTGATCACCTATTTCAGTTCCCATTTAGCAAAGAGAGAATCACCTTTTCAGCACAACGGTCATGTAAAGGGAGGCAGTTAAATAGGCACCAAGCGTATCCCTTTCAAAAATGAGATTAATCTTAAGCCTAACCCCCATTTCCCAGAGCCCTTCCAGCTGCTACCTCTGTACCTTCTTGGCTTCTCTGAGCTTGGCACTCCAGGTAATGACTTCCCTTGCAACAAAGACCACTTCAGACATCAAGCGTTAGAAATGATTCCAGCTGTCTCCCTTTTCCTTGAGAACTGAGGCTACTGATTTCAATGTAGTGCCTCATTGAGGAATGGGCAGGGTCTGACCCAGCAGAGGATTCCACACTATGGGTTGAAAGTCCAAATGATTTGATTAGTTTTTATTTACAGTTATAAACCAAAATAAACATAAAATATAAACATGGCAATGAGCATATCATACATGCCTAAAACCACAAACGGGTTTGCTTTATCTCCTAAGAACATAAGTGCTGCCATACTGGGTCAGACCAAGGGTCCATCGAGCCTAGCATCCTGTCTCGGACAGTGGCCAATCACGGGGGCCTGGGAGAAGCACCCAACAGCCTCAGGTCACCATGCTATCCATTCCCTGTGGGTCATCCCCAGACTTCCGACAGTAAAGGGTTTTTTTCCTGATGGGGTCGTGGTTCCAGTTAACATTCATGTATACTATGCATGCCTTTGTTGCCATCTACGGGTGATGGGATTATATTAAGTCTCAAAATGAGGTCTCAAAGGGAAAAAAATAATTCATACTGTGATAGAGACAAGATGTGTGCAGAATACCTAGCAATGAGGCTCCCTAGCCTTACGTCATCTCCATAGGGAGGTTTCCTCTCCGCTCCATTTACTCTTGCTTATTGGTCTTTTTACACATTCCCCTCAGATGTTCCTCATTGTGACAGGGTCACACCTTGCTAGTGATAAGTATTTACAGGATTAAGCCATGTTAAGTAGGAAATTAGCTTAATCAAAGTCTTTGAGAGGGTGAGTTGATATAGTGAATAGTCTCTTGTCTCCATCAATACATATAGTCACTCAGTGCCAGTACTCGGCCAGGCATAGTCCTCTGGCTTGTAATCTCTTCCAGAGTCTCTTTAGCCGGGCAAACTCCTCTGGCCTCTGCCAACAGCAGTCTCTTTTAGGGTCTGGACCAAGAACTCTTCCCAGCAAGCCTTCCCAAGTGCAGCAGTCCCCGCTGGCTTGGTTTGGAGACAGCGCTCAGCTCCTGTCTCCTCCAGTGTCTGCTTCCGGCTACTTTTCTCTGGCTCTTCAGCTTCTTTTATGTTGGCTGGGCCAAGCCTATCACAGCTGCTTCCATCAGGCACTGTCCTACACTTCTAGTGGCACCTGCAACTTCCTTAGCATCTTCCCCTTGCACACCGCAGTGCTAGGTGTGAGGCAGCAGCCCTCAATCTGGCAGGTTTGGGGCTGTCTTATGGCCATTATTAAATTAGCTTTAGAAGTATCTTTGCATCATACCGGTTCTTCCTTTTTAAAATTCCAGTAGAATCCTCCTGCTGGTCTCTTTCCTCAGTTTCTGTTTTTCTCTGACAGAGTCTGCCTTTCTGTCTCAGTTTTCCTCTAAAGTGAAAACACGGACAAAGCGGTCTTCAGTTCATACCCTTCTGAGGTTTGTTTGCTCATCACAATTATATTTTTATTTTATTATTATTATTATTATTATTGCACCAGCAATGTACCTGGCACTGTACTATCATCAATCAGAGACAGGTTCCTACCCCAAAAGGCTTACAGCCTATATAGGCCAGGCCTAAGCAAGGCTTACAACCTGCATAGATGTAGCCTCTCTTCAGTTCTCAGCATTAACCCTTTCTGTACTGCAGGCTTACCCACCTCGCCACTGGGGATTTGGGAGCTGTTTTTTAGCAGCTGATGTTTTTGTTTGTTTTTTAAAGCTTCCATTCATTGACTTTGACACAGTCTATCTTTTTTAGAAATGATTGCTCATAATTCTACAGAATGTCGTCTTTTGGCCTGTGTTGCTTTATTCTCTGTATTGTCCACTGCAGTTATTCAAAAGCAGGGTACCTCTCGATAAGAATGCAGCATGGCCCTGTTTAGAGCACCAGGAAAGAATGATTCTAAACACTCCACTCTGTTGAAAGCTGTGCAGCGTAGGCTGAGGGGATCAAAATGTTATCCTGGTCTCGAGCCAATGGTACAATTGGTGTAAACGCCACCGCAGCAACCTGGCTCCGATCGAGAAGGGAAGCTACGGCAGACGGAGTCCAGATTGGTTCCAGCCACAGAAAAAAAAGTTCCCGTGGCCAAGCTGCGCAGACATGCAGGCGACCACCCCCACACTGCACCCAGCACCCTGCCCACCACAGTGACGGGCAGCCATGGCAGTCTGGACCAGGCCATGGCAGGCTAGAACAAATGTTATAGCCTGCTCTCACCCGATCGGGCAGACTGGGACCCCGGAGGGCTCCAGGATCAGAGCCTGGGCTAGCCGCTAACACGCTCAGGAGAAATCCGGGTCAAACCTCTGGCGGGGCTTCTACAAACGTGACGTTGGGCTACAGGCCTAAGCAGGCTGCTGTCACATTTGTGAACACCCAGTGACTCATTACGTTAAGGGCAAAGCAAATGTATGCCCCCAGCCAATGCAGGCTGCTGACTCCCAACAAACCTCCTGGCAGCTAAGTTTGAGAGCAGGGATAGACAAGCCCCCAAACTGGCTGACCAGATCCCCTTGGGGGGGCTACCCTTTACCACCCAGCACATTAGCCAGGCATATTGAGCAGCACTGCTTTAAGCATTGCGGAGAGACCCCCACCTTTTGCAGCGCAGAATGCAACTGTTAAATCTTATGCTCCACTAAATGTTTAATCAAGTGCAGAACAGATTTTTTTTTTAAATTAAAATTGTATATTTGCATTTAAAGAGAAAAAAGCAGCTCCTTAATTGCGAAATGTGAGCATTGCATAGAGGCTGCTTTCAGCTTCAGGTGCTGTTACACAGCTGAGAAAACATGTCTTTTTCCCTTTTATTTCTTTGAGACATGTTGAGGTCCACAGTGAGACAGAAGCTATTCTTTAATTTTAAAATAAACATCCTTCATCCACTGCACAGCCCAGTTTGTCCAAGCCAGAAAGGAATTGTAATGGGTGTGATCCCATATTATTTTTTTATAGACGCCCTGCTACATCAGTCAAAACTTCCGGTAAAATATTGCATTTAAAGTCCATTAAACTGTCCTTTCCCATATTTTCTTCCCCCTTGCTGCTTCCTAGTTGAGCAAGTCTTTTTGAGCAAACAGATGCTTTCTCATTTCCATGCTCAGCCTTCCCCCTACTGCCTCATCCACTTGATCTTGTCACAATCCAGTATCCAGTAAGTACCCTACTCCTGACTGCTAGGCCCCCATCCCCTCTCCCAGGCCCCTGCTGGTCTATTCCCTCCTGCCCCTCTGAATTCTGAGTAGTCTCCAAGGGTCTGAGGACCAGCCCGAACACTCAAGATTGGTCTGAGGACCCTCAGAAATACTCAAGATTTTTTTAAAAATATATATTCGAAACAGCACTAGTCTAGACCAATACTTTTAAACAGAAATAGTGACTCTACTACAAATTGAGAGAGTCTCTCTTTCCACACACACCATAGAACCTAGAAAGCTTGGGCCAAAACAGTAGCCTTCTAAGAAACTTATTCTGTACGTGTTCTAGATCTGTAACTGATGATAAAGACCAAATCTCTGCTCCATACAATAACTGGGCTATGAATTTGAGTAAACAGAAGCATTCCTCCTCCTGCCTCGTCCACTTGGTCTTGTCGCAGTCCAGTATTTTGTACTCTCAGAATCCATCGCTGTAAACTTGATGATGGTCTTTCAGATCCTTGGCTTATCTGCAAAGGAGGAGGGCTGTATGTTTGAGTCTTAAGTAAGTAAATCCATAATTCAGAAAGTAAAGCTGCACAGTTGTAGCGGTAGATGCTGCTGCATCCTGTCGGTGATGGAGATCCTCCCCTTAGTAGTAGTAGTATTTATTAGATGTTGATCTGGTAGAAATTAATGGTCCCATGGCACCTTAATTGTTCTAAAAGGGGTATGAGATAATCTCCTTGTCCTGATCAAGGATCTGTCTCTCTCTGACTCAGTCTGAGCTAGGAGAAATTTTCTGGTAACAAAAAAGCTAAAACCAGGTGAAACCATGATTCAGAATTTGCTACAAGCCCATGCTGCACTTGGAATCTTGTGCAAATTGCATGAATTTGCCTCAGTGCATCAGGTGGAAATTGCATGAAAGTCAGTGACTTTAGAGATGATTGGTTTAAAACCCAGCAGAGCACATCAGCTTTAGCTGAGATTCCTTCTGAGTTTTGGGTGTGTATCAAAGTGAAAGCTCATGGAGTTTGATCTACTGCTCCATCATTCAGTTCCATCTTGGGAAACGAAACCAAAAGATGGGTTCCCACAATCCTTTGCAATCTGAAATCGGTGATTGTCACGCATTGCCAGCTCTAGTAATATACTGAGCTTGGATGTGATCTAGTATTTGTGTGGGTGCTTGATAATTTGCTCTTGCAGATACTGCATTACAACAGTTTGTCTTTATTACTCTTAATACAGATGACATGGTATAAAAGAGCATCCTGTGCTGTGCACATAAGATTGCCTGAGCATGGAAGAAAAAGAGAAAAGAGGTGTTTTAGTTGAGCATTTTATTCCGGTCTCCAGGACCATATTTTACCTGGGATTGAGGCATGTTTGGAGCTGGGCGCATGCATCTAAAGGCAGGATTTGACTAGGGTTATCATACCTCCCCTTTAAAAAAGGACACTTATGAAAAATGCATGGTGCAGGGCTACATTGGTTTCAGTGCAGCCCTGCAACATGTATTTTTCATAGGCATCCTCTTTTAAAGGAGAGGTATGGTAACCCTATATTGGATCTTTATGTATAAAGTGTGGAATTCTGTTCCCATTGGAGTCGGTAGGAGAGCTACCACTGACTTTAGTGAAGCTAGGGTTTCACCCAAGGCGCCTCTCCTTATTTTGCTTGTGTGCCCTAGTGAGTTTAAGAAGTGATTTAATAGCCTTTTCTGAATACACAATTTGGCTTCGGTAGGAATGGCCTCTTATGCTAATGCATCCAGCTGAATGGGATTAGGCACAATCGTAAATACTGGTGTATGGAATCCATTGGCAAAATAGGCTGTATTACCATTTCAGCCAGAGAACTAAGATGAACTTTCTTGAAGTTGTATCTGTGAAATCGAAACTTAAACTGACATTTATTTATCTTTCCCTCTCTGATTCATGCACACATTTGGGAAATCGTTAATCTTAACCTTATTTGGCCTTCTGAACATCATTCTCCACCACTGACATCCAAGAGGGAAATAAAAGATAGATACCTCTGGGTTCTTTTTGTGTGAGGATCCAGTAGCCTCCACTTCTCTGTTTATTTCTCATTCTGTTCTGAGAAATCCGACCTTTTGCCAAAGGTAGTAACGAGAGCTGAAACAAGCTGAAACCAGCACCCTCCAAAACAGGTTGAATACTCATTACCTGATTCACTGTTTGCAGGTTGAGCAGTAGGTACTGCTCACATAGGATCTGACAAGTACCTGTTTGGTGTTTTAAATGGTGTGTGTGTGAATGCCCACTAATTTTATAAGCCAACTGTTAGAAAGAAGCTTGGGTAAGCAGAGGGTAGTATAGAACCTAGGATCCTTAGCACAGCTGTCCCGGGTCTTTCAGGGCACTAACCATAAACTCTTTAAGTGACCGATATGCAGTGCCCATCTTCCTGGCCAAATTAGACAGGCACAGCTAGCCGTCGCTCTGGTAGCTCTCGAGGTAGAGCTTTGGAAAGTCCCTATAGGCAAAGAAACTGCATGGAAACATCAGAGAATCCACCAGCCAGAGCATGAGAGGAAAGCCCCTTTGTTTTTTGTTTCTAATAATGGAGTAGCTCTGACTTTCACAGGTCAGGTTACTTCCTACATCCATTAGGGTCAATAGGAGCCAAGAGTTTATTTTGTTAAAAAAAGAAAAAAGGTAACAGGAAGGAAACACAGCAAGCACAAAGCTTTGCTACCCAGCCATACCATAACTGCACCTCTAGTACCCTTGAAAACAGCTATCTAGCTTGCTGGCCACTATCTAGAGTTTTTCCCCTGCTGGCTGAGTGAAACATTCTAGTTAACTGTTCCTCCTATAGCTCTGCTGGTAGACTACAGCACAGGAGGCTGATAGGTTAAGGATTCAAATCTGGACCTTGTGGTAAGCTGAAGGTATAAGTTACTTTGGGAAACAGTAATATAGGGTTTGCCTCCTGTGTGGTGAATTCTCTGATGTTTCCATGCAGTTTCTTTGCCTATAGGACCCTTGATTCTCCAACCGTTCCACTTCCTTTCCAAAGCTACTACCAGAGCACCTGCTACAAGTCTGTCTACTTTGGTCATGAGGATGGGCACTGTATATTGGTCATATAAAGAGTTTCAAGTTAGTGCTTTGAAAGGGTTCTTCTGGTGTGGCTTAGCTGCTCTGCTTTGGGACAGCTGTACCAAGGGTCATATGTTCTATGCTGTTCTCATATATATTCTATGCTGTTCTCACATTTTGGATTATATATATATATAACATTTTAAATCCAAAATGGGTAGGTAAATACTAATTTCCATTGTGGTTATAATGTTGGGTACTCAAAGGGCTGCTCGATAATGCAGATATTACTCACAGGTAATAAATTCAGCACTCCTTTCAGTTCTAGTACATAACAGTTTTGGAAGATACATACCAGCTTCTTAATCCTTCTACTTGTTCATCTTCCTGTCTTGCCTCTGATTTGTTGTAATTTCTCCATGCTGCTCTGGTTCCTGTCCAAATCTGTTTTGACAGATCCAAGAGAGAGCCCACACGGGGGAAGAAAAACCAATGTGACACTCCTCATTGGTGAGAGCCAGCCGCCTGCAGCCTGAAGGTTACTGTATGAACTCATCTTGATTAGTTTCATGGCTTGGGTCCATCACCACTTAATTGGCTGCCAATAGCTTTCCTAATGAAGTATGATAGATGGAGCACAGGGGTCTGCTGGAAGAGATGAGCCAATCAGAGGCGTGCATACATACAGCAATGTGGCGCTCATCTGCAAATGGACATGGGAGATTAGCAGCGGGGCTGACACCTGTGTCTTAACTTAGATGAATTCCTTTTTTAATCCAATGGCTCAGTCACCTTCCTATTTAGAGAGCAGAATGGCCCTCCATGTGTGGGGAAAAGGAGGGTCTGTGAAATCTTGCCCTTTTCCTAGCAAAGGTGAAATGTTTTTGTAAGACTCTTTGTGGATGAGTGCTTTTTTTTTTCCAACTAGTCATTTATTTTAACCTCCTCTAGTTGAGAGAGTCTGAAAGGTCAGTCTTGCTCCTGGAAATCTCACTTTTGAAATATCTTTTAATGATACTTCAGGTGTTTAAAGTTCTCTGATGTTATTCCTTTTTTTAAAAATAAAGAAAATCAAAACCTTGGTAAGATTGTTAGATGAAACAAAATTGTTGTCTTAGCCTATACAGGGTATTATCCAGCCTGGCAGATCCATTCCTTGTAGCAATAAGAAAAGGATTTGGCATTTAACCTCCTGAAATTAAACCAGAGTGTGAACTTCAATAGCTCAGGCTTATCGGGGCTTTGCTGGAATAACAAATTGTGAAAAAAAAGTACAATGATGTCTCCAATGTGACCTTGGTAGATCGCCTTTCCTCTCCGATGTGCAAGAGATAAGGTGACCCTAAGCAGATGTCTGTTTATTTTGAAAAGAATGGTTTATTTAAAATATATATAAGGAATCTATTCCCCAGTTTGTTTGCAGTGTTTCTGAAGGGGATTTAGCATGTACTTGGAGAGCTGCTTTCTGTCAGGAGCTCTACAGAACCGGCTGCTCTATTATGCTGAACAGTAATTGCTCTTGGAGGTTTGAGCTATTGATCTATTGGTGGGGGTTCAATTTCAGTGCAAAGACCTGTGTTCCTGATTTAATTGGAGTGATTAATAACTCACACAGCCGGATGGGAATCAATATGGATTTCAAACAGCAAAAGGAGTACATTTTCCCCTATAATGTAGCAACTGATAGTTTATTTGCACTTGCTTGACTAATTAAAATCACCAGATCACTTGATATACAGCAGGGCTGTGACAGCAAAAGCTTAAGACTGAGACGAATACCAGTGTTCGCTAGGGTTGGGTTGGTTTTGCTTTCTGCAGCCTTCTTAATAGTCTGTATACCCAGTTTCCTTTCCGCCAACTCAAAGTCGGATTGCGCCCACACTGCAAGAAAAACCCTTACCTAGTAAATGCAAGAAGCTTCTGTTTTGTTTTTTTTACAGTTGGGGTGTAGAATACCTCTCACATCAATGGTTTTGAGCCAGTCAGCATCCGCTTAGGAGTAGGACTGAAGGGATTTAACCCTGCCATCTTTGATCCAACTTTACGGTCCTAGATTAAAAGCCTGCATGAAACTTCCAGTCTCTTTACAGACCCAGCATCCACAGTAGGTTCCTGGGCTGAAAATCCAGTTTCAGATTTGCACTGAAATCGTGCCAAAAGCAGCCTTGCTATGTAAATGCGGCATGACTTTCTTTTCTGAGGATTTGAATGGTGATCCTTGTTCTTTAGGCCCTGGCCTCAATCCTCATGTTCAGTGCCCATTTCTATACAGCTTTGGAGTGCTGTCATGCATGCTTACAGCTAACATGCCTGGATATAGCATAGCAAGCCTGAAATCTCCAGGAATAAAATCTCCCATTAAAGAAACATAAACGCAACAAATCCCCATCAGGTTCAGAGGTCTTAAATGCTGGTGGGTTCCATTTCTACAATTAAATTCTCCCCTTCATGTTGGAAGTTTTCCCAACCAAGGGTCAGGTCTCCACAGCTGGCTAGGAAGAGAAAATTCTCTAGCTGAAAATAGTTGATTTTGTATAAATATTTTTCCAGGAAATGTTTTTCATGGCAAACTGATGATGCTAATACAGTTAGTTCCGCATGCACAGTCATTTAATTTTTCATTGTTTTAAAAGGTAACATTCATAAGGAAATAAGATTGTGATGTATTACAGTGCTGATGATGGGATTCAAGTACTCTGTTGAGTCATTGTAGTTTGACACTGGAAATTCAGGGACAATGCAGCTGTCATTAGGGTCTTTGGGGTGGTGGTTCAGAATATTGGAAGGGAAGTAAAGTTCCAGAGGTAGCTTACTGCTAGTTTGAAAATGCTCTTGAGTCAAGGCTTAGAGAATCACCATTTATAACATTTTCAAAAGCTTTTAATCTTGTCAAAAGCTTTTAATCTTGTCAGAAGTGAGCAAGGCACTTGGGTAGATCTGGGTAGACTTTTGTCGACTTTCAAAGGCAAAAATGGCACCTAGGCACCTAACTTCAGTATGAAATGAGGGAGAATTTAAATACATAGCTATAACTTTAATTTTTGAAATTTACCCTTGGGAGTCAAAGTCCCATCTCACAATAAGTTTCAATGAAGGCCATGTGCCATTTCTTCGTTTTCACACACACGCGTAAATCACTTTTGACTTGAGGTGCCTACTTCAGCTAGGTGGTTTTGAAAATGTCACCCACTTTCTGAATCACACCATAGTGCAATAAATGAACTTGCTTTTAAACTTGGATGCTTTAGAAAAAGATACACTCGATAGCTAATTCCAGGGACTGATCCAACGGCTTTTTGCCACAGTTGCTTTCTTCCAGTTTGAGAAGCTGAAGGCTTGTTACAGCCTCAGCGTACAGCAATCTAGCAGGTTAAATGACTTGGGCAACACAGTTTATTAAAATTGGCAAGTGCTCGCTCCAGTTCTTTTCCTCATAGTCAAGGCTGTCTGAGAGAGTAATTGATAGTGGCAGCTGTTCTGAGGGTGTTTAGATTGTTGCAAGACGATTTGACTTGACAGACAGCTCCGTACAAATGAACTGAGTGATAGGGCCTGAATCCAAACGTGATTGCAGAAGGAACTTCCTGTTGAATGACAGCAGCAGAACTCGTTTGCTAGGGCCTAACTTTGGGAATTAGTGACGTTAGTAATGAAAGAGCTCCCTTCCCCCATTTTAGTTTAAGTAAATGCAAGTTCAAAGCAAGGGATGAGGGAGCTTTGCATAGAGGAAAGCAGGCAATGTATTAAGCAAAGACTTTTAATGTTGTTTGATGAAGACATGGTGAGGAGTACATTTTCAAAGGCTAAAGTAAAGTGGGACTTAGACACCCTTCTCCTGTTGATAATCAGCATTAGGCACCTCAGCCAGGGACCCATGTTTACTATCTCCATTGCCACCAATGGGGGGAAATGCAGTGAATATGAGTTCCTGGGTCTTAGTGCTATTTTTGCCTGTCCCCTAAATGTCTACTATGCTGTGAAAAGCATGGACGTTGGAAGAGCACTTTTTGTGGGAATTGACACTGATTAAAAAGTAGAGCAGATTAGAGCCACATAGGAGATCTATTCCTTGCACCGTCTTCAGAATACTTTGCAATTCTATGTTATCTTTCATCCAGTGGTGAACTAATCCTTGGAAACTCCAGAAATAAGCAGATATCCCTCCATTCTGTGGGTGTACAGATTGAGTCACCCTTGGACATGATCTACAACCTACTTATCCTTATTATCTCAAGGGGGAAGGACACAGAGGTTTGTCATATGGGAGACTTGTAGACCATGAGCAGTAGCATCCATTATCATTCCATTGTAGGTCTCTCTCTCTCTCCAGTTGTTCAGTATAGGTATTGACTAATAATCCTTACCTATGTTAAATATTAATACGTTGAAAGCATTAAGAAAAAAATTGTTCTGTTAAAAGTTTAGTGTCTTTATTTCCTTAATCTGCAGTGAGTTGCACTAATACAGGTATAGCTATCTAGTGGCATTTATATAGGTCTTAATGGATACCAAGCTGATTGATTCTTGGGATGTCCAACAGTTTAGCTAGTGACTTATCATCGCTATCATAGTCTTTAAAGAGACAGTCCTATATTAAAAACAAAACCCAACTATGAATGCTAATTTTTATCACTTACATTTCTTTATTTGTTTTTTGAGAACCTGAGCTGCCATTTTCAAAGACGCAGACATCTGACTGAAAGTACGTTCTTAAGTCACCATGACTCTTTTGAGAATCTGTGTTTTCTCAGCATCAGCTCCTGTATTGTCCCAATGCCAAAGTAAAATGTTCAGCATCGCAATATACCAAAGGACCAGTTCTGAGACACACTCTGCTCACCTTTGGTATATTGCCTTCATGGTCCTGTGTTTTATTTCATTGCACCTGAACTGAACTGCATTCTGAGTGGCAGCTGCTCCTCAGGATCTCAGCAGCCAGGACTGTAGTGTAGAGCGCTACCTCGGCCAGCCAGTCGCGGAACAATAGAGGTTTGTATGCGCACACGTGTGTCTTGTGACTCTGTCATATGAAGATTCTAGTATACTATGCAGCTCTTGGGACTGGGGATTTTTCCCTTCCCTGCAATATACTGACAGAGGCATACTCTGTTTTCCTCACACACCCATAGCAACAGAGTTCCATTTGATAGCAGCAGTCTAGCTTGATTTAAATACACTCTTCCTTGCGTGTTTTCCTTGTTCAGCCCAGGAGCTGAAAAATCTTGTTTGAAATGACTGGTTCTTAAAGCTGTAGGTTCAAAGTTCTTGTCTGTGGCTCGTCGACCCATTGCAGAAGATCTGGTCTGTCACCTCAGGTAACCAAGGAGTTGGTATGTTGCAGGATTAATGGTAGCTAGCCATGGGTAGGTCTGTGTATTAGATCTTGCAGAGATGGGAGCTGTAATGGGTGAGTGGCTAGATTAAAGAAGATCGCAGGTGGTTCTGTTTAAAATTAAAAATAG
The DNA here is from genome assembly GCA_003113815.1 of Sphenodon punctatus. Classification (NCBI taxonomy): domain Eukaryota; kingdom Metazoa; phylum Chordata; class Lepidosauria; order Sphenodontia; family Sphenodontidae; genus Sphenodon; species Sphenodon punctatus. The sequence goes on from QEPC01011180.1 coordinate 1,270,814, forward strand.
GCTGCCGTTAGTAGGGCTACTGTGACAGTGGGTGGTGATAGCGTTCTCTTTCTCTGTCACCCCAACACCCACTCTTCTATATGTAGGAGGGAGGGCTCATATCCCAGTGGTACTGCTTTTTCTTTCTTTTTGTTTTCAAGAAACAAAGGGAAGAAGTGCAGGCAAGATGAGATTATTTCCAGTCATGTCATATGTTCAGTGCACTGACAAGCCCTTTTCAACAACAACAACCGGCAGCTACAAAGAGCAAGAGGCAGGGCAGCAGGTCTGGAAACACTGTTGCCCTAAGTCCTGTTTGCATAACACAGCAACCGGAGTCCTCCGAGCACCAGCCTTTGCAGGTTTAATCCCTTGCACTTGAGCAACTCTTAATCAGTTTGGGAGCAAACTTCTGTAACAGAACCGGTTTAATTTGTGTCTCACGCTTTCTGTATTGTGTGTAGCCTGCCATGGTGTGTATCCCCATGTATGCCGCCATGGTGTGGCAGTGGGAGAGCCAGGGGAGGGGCTGTGCTTAATTGCTAGTGTTTCTAGCAGATTATCACATTCAGCTAAACCTTGAAGGAACTGGCTTCTGGCTACGAAGTCAGAGGTACAGGGTGAAAACAGACATGACGCTCACCACCCTTTAACCACCCTTGGTGGTCATTTATGCATGTTTCAGGGCTGCATAGGGCACCAATACAGCCCTGCAACATGCATCAATATAAATAACCACCAAGGGTGGTTAAAGGGTGGTTAGCGTTATGTCTGTTTTCACCCACAGACTCTCAATGTTTGTTTGTCCAAGTCTTTTGAATCCCAAATCAATGTCATTAAAAATACATACAAGTCTCCTGAAAGTAAGATAGCTTACAATAGCTTTTTAAAATGTGTGTATGCCAGCCAAATCCTAGTTGAGTAGGGAGGCAGCACAAAACTCCCAGTAATGTCTGTGTTTTGCACCATTACAAGTACTAGTTGTTCCATCCATAGGGATGAAGAACGGTGTGCTGACTAGGACGCTAGCCTGGGACTCCGAAAGCCAGGGTTTCATTCCTTCACCACTACAGATGCCCTGTGTGACCTTGAGGAGGTCACTTGGTGCCTTTGTGTCTCCGTTCACCATGTGTAAAATGGGGATAATAACACTGCCCCGCCCAATAGGAGTCTTATGAGGATAAATACATTAAAATGCATGAAGTGCTGAGGTACTACAGCAGAGAACACCATATAGACACTTAAGGACCTAATGAAATGAGATTGTTTCCTTCATTAAGGAAGTTTCAGTCCTTTCCTCTCTCCATTGACCCTACAAAAACCAAGGTGTGTTTGACTGTCTCATTATTAACAAATCTCTTGATGAAAGAAGCCCAAGGTGTTTGGCTAGAAAATAAACAAGGTTGGCATGCTGAAAAGGGGTAATGTTGTGCATGGTGGGGAACGGCAAATGTGATCCAGCCTTTACATAGCATGGCTGAAACATGAATCATTGCAAATGTCAAATTCCCTGTGAAGGAAAAAGCTGAACTGACGTGCATTCAGCTTTAATTAAGGTTGAGTTATTGGAGCTGACTGTCGAGTCTTAGGCAAATTAACTCAGCCTGTTATCATTAAGCATGAAAATTAACTACTATAGGACTTGGTAAAAATAAACACATTTCTGCCACTAGAATGTTCCAGTGTGGGGTGGCGAATCCCATGCTTGTTACAGGGAGCAGACTTTCTGCATGCAAGGTTTCCATGGTCAGAGGCCACTGCAGGAGGACATGCAACTGTGCTTCAGGAAGCCTTGAAAGTGTCTGTCGGAAGCCTGCCCCTCATATCCATCCTCAGAGCAGGACATGACAAGCAAGGAGAAAGGGAAACAGCTCTCTTCTCGAGAGAGTGTCTAGGTACTACTTTGTGGATGTGACTCTGAAGCTAGGGGGGGAAATATAGGGCCATAATTCTGTATAGTTTGAAGGAAACTTAGCTTATTTAATCCACCCCGCCCCTTCATATTTAGCAGTATTACGTATACCTACTACACCAGCCCTGACTTCTAAAGGTTGGGGATTCCCTGAGCTCTCTTGGTATTGGTCTACTGTCTAATTGTGCTTATGGCTAGAAAAAAAATCCCAGTGTTTTAAATTCTGCTTACTTTTCTGAATGAACAATGGAGTGATTTTGATAAAAACAAACCCAGTTAGCTAATGGAACTGAATGAAGTTGGAAGGTAAAGCCTAGGAGGATTATATCTATTATAACATATTATATTATAAAAAGCTGTCTTGGTCAGACTGAGTCATCTGTGTGTAAGTGAGGGATGTATGAATGACCTGGGGTGAAAGTCTGTTCAGCTAGAGATTTTTCTTCTCTCATATTATCTGACGGAAAGAAATACGTAGGGCCGTATGACTGCTCACAGTTAGCATGACTAGAGGCCTACCTTACTTTTATAGTCCATTTCAGCATCTGTTGAGATGCAGGAAGTCTTTTTCAGTTGTGGGCTTCAATTAGATCACCAAATGGATGGGACAAACTACTTGTATTACTGGACAAAATGACCGAAGAACACCGGGCCAATCCTAGAGAATGGGCTATCTGGTTAATGGTAAGCAGAGTGCTGTGCTATAGAACCAAGTTTGGGCATTAGCCAAGGTTACAGGGCTATAGTGCGTGCTGGCTCAGCTAAGTCTCTGCTGCTGGGTTCTTTTTCACGTGACTCTCTTGAAGTGGACTCAAACCAAACACCCCGATCGGAACAATCCTTGGGCCTTGAGCAGTTTTGGAATCCAAGTCTAAATCTGAATCTAAACCCAACCCATTGCCCATTTAATATCTCTGTAACAGTGAGTATACACACACACACACAAACACACACGGCTATTTGAAAGCCTGATCTGAATGTTTGGGTTTGTGCCAGCAGCTATTCTCTAACCACCTCCTTCTCCATGCTTTCTCCTTATTATGTGCACCTGCCTGCCCTCTAATCCCTCATTAAGGCAAATCTAAGAAGTGGTTTTACTTCAGCCCACTGCACTGCAGCTATTAAAAAGGAGCAGCTATGATAACCCAGGATAATGTGCCTCATCCATCCACCCGCCACGTGCATGGGCCTCATTACCGTGGCATCTGATTACATATGAACCTTTCTCTCTACCCTGCATATTCTGATTCGCACCATCGCTTTCCCTTGTAAATACTTTTTTATTGTGCATGGAAGAAGAACCACCTACACACTGAGACTTTGCCAGAAAAAAAATATTAGACTTATGGCTTCTACCCTCCATGGCTGGTTGTCCAGTTCAGTCAACAAAGGATTTCAGGCTTTTGCTGTGAGAACACTGGAAACCAGATCTGAAGCTAGAACCACAGAGAATCCATAGCGGTCTATAAAACAGACTAAGCAGCTGCTTTTACTGGGATACCTTCTTCTTGTTTATCAAATGGATTTTTTTTACTCAATTCCTTTAGGTTCCGTGGCACCAGTACGTTCTGAATGTATATAATTTCTTTGTGTTGCCTGTAATTACACTATATGAAGTTGAGCTTGGTTGGAATAGGCCTGAGTTGTTAGGATTTCATGAAACCTATGGGCAGGAATGAAATGCAGTTACTTTTAAATGAGGAGACCCTATGGTCATAGAATTTTGTTATGAATAAACTTCCTTTGAACCATATACTGAGGTAATAATAGAAATGTCATTAATGTGGTAATTGAATTGGGAGACAAATGGAAGTTAAATTTTAGAAGTGAATTCTCAGTCAACCTGTTGTCCAACATACTGGGGCCAAGGCACAGCCAATAAATGTGATCATTACTGAACAGCTAATACATTGAGACCAACCACATGTAACCCTTCAGTAATGTTCTGGCAACTACTTAAATCTTCTCAAAATGAGGGTCAGCTGTGCAAGACCCTCATTTTGCAAATCCCCAGCATCTTGGAATTCCCATTCATCTCTGATCTGTGCAGTTATGACTCCTCCTCAGCAGATTCAAATTAATTATACTAACAATATAGGATAATTAATATATTACATGGAGGAAGAGGTCTTGATTCACCTGTGATATCACTACTTCTAGCTTTGCACCACTGTAACTCCATTTATAGTAAGGGTATTGGTAAATGAAGCTCAGTGTGTTTTCAGGGGGAACCTAAGTTAGTGAATGCCTAGCTAGAGACCATTAGTTATATAAAAATTAGGTGTTCGTGATGCAGGAGTTGCTGCACACTATCTGATATTTTTCTGTGTTCATGAATACATTTCATTGCTGTGTAGTGCTCTGATGAGAAAAGGTAATTTCACAGGTGGGATTTGCCCGCGTCTTGCCAGCAGCATGTGTCTCTGGGTAAATGATAATAGGAACCTAGGAGAGAGACAAAGTAAGGTTGCCTTCTTCTCTCAGCTAACTTGGGTGGTCTGAAAACTCATAAAATTCTAAAACTATTTTGATACTTTAATAAAAATGTATACAGTAAATTGGATTTAAAATATGCATCCGTGTGTCTAATAAGAGTGTGCGTGAGAGAGAGAAAGGGAGAGAACTACACTGACCCCCATACTCCGTGAAAGGCTCCTCTTATAATGGATTATGGATTGTGGATGCTCATCAGGGATACATACATAATGTTAAAAGGGAGTTGTCCTTGGGAATTAAGTATTCAGCATCATGTTGCATGAGGTTTCCATACTCTTGTCATCTGCCCTTTTCTTTTTCTGGGTATGATTTTGCTGTTGCTGATGAGTAACCCTTTCTACCAGGCTCAGCTCAGGATTTGGTTTGAAGATAAAATCTCCACTTCTTACAAGGGAAAATTCTGTAAGGCTCATAAGCACAGAGACTATTTTTGATTGGTCCCCAGCAGACATTCATTACAATAATGAGTAGATTTTTTGGGACAGACATCTCTTGGTATGTTTTTTATGGAACACTAACAAAGAGTAGGGCTGTGTTACTGTCTTCGTTGTACTAGATTTTTTTCTAGTCTGTGTGTTTTTAGACAAGCACCTCCCCACCCTTTACCCACCCATCACCTACCCATCATGCATGTTGCAGGGCTGCATAGGGTGCCAATGTGGCCCTGCAAGATATATAATGGGCGGGGAGGCACTTGTCTAAAAATACCCTCTTTCATCCTAACACTCAGTGTACATTCAGGAGGGGTGAGTGGTAGGGTTTACAAGCCGGTCAATTGGCCCGTCAAATAATGTCAATTGACCAGCCAATTGGCCTCCTATTATTTGACTATGATCCAATATTATCTGCTATCCAGCAAGTCAAGAATGCTAATGTTGGCAGCAGCCTATGTTTAGATTGCATTACATCTTTGCCATCTGTTAGCAAAGACAGGAGAGAGAACTCTGCACCCTCAGCCCTGCAGAAGTGTGGCGCCCCCCCCCCACACACACACAATCTGTGCCAGACAGTCTCTTCCATACACATGGCTGTAGTACAACCATCCTGCCCCTACGTTTAGTGGAGATTCCCTCTGTCCTGCTCCTCTCGGCTGCCTAATCAGCATAACTACATTTTTTAAATGTTTGTTTTGTTTGTCTAAATTCATCTCTTCTCTAACTGTTCAGTCGTGAATAACATTTCCATTTAAATCCTAACCAAACATTTGCTATAAAAAGTTACAATAATTATTTATTTTTAGATATAATTTTATTATAGTTCACAACATTTTTCAGAGTTAAATATAATTCTGTTAAGTCCCTTGTTATTGCAATTAGGCATTAGCATCTAACCCATTAAAGAGAATAAAGTCTATCTTTTTTTGTTACCGTTGGTACCATAGTTTTCATAAATTCATCCTTTCAAAATGTTTGACCATTTTTTACATTGTTAATTGACAAGTATTGACCAATAAATTATTAAAAGAATAAGCGACTCAAACATTTTCTGAGTGGAATGATACCACTGGTATCTGCCTTTAGTAACGTAGACCAGAAAATTAATTATAGGAAAATGCATTTCACCAGTAATCTGGAAAACGTATGCACTAATAGTCGATAGTATTAGGGCTCTTTAACAGCAGTAGAAGAGACTCACATGATTTGTAGCTTGCAGCAACTTGATAATAACTGGCGATATCTTACACAAAGGAATACAATACAAATGCACTTGAAGTAGAAAGTGTGCTTGCCTCGGTAGCACATATTCTGGAATTGAAATGACTGAGAGAAGATTAGCATGAGCCGTGCGCAGGGAGGAGACATACATTCATGGACTAGACAATCTTTGTAAATAATGGAAGAGAATGGGTGATTTCAGACGTTACACGGTCCTTATTCACCACAGTGGATTCCCGGCGGGGGTGAACCGTACAACCACCCCCTGTGGTCAAAAGAAGCCCCGAACAGACATGACGGGACCGGGACCACGGCAGGAAATCGAACCGGCAGACCACGGCCCGAGGCAGCGCAACAGACGTTACGCCAATCCCAGGCCGGGCCGTGGTCAAAACACCCGGAAGGTGCCGGAACGGCTCGTCCTGGCTGCTGCTGTGCACCCTTTAACTCTCCCTCCCCGGCCTGTGTTGTTGCTGGTTGCCTGGCAGCGACGCTGCATGTTTTGTCCCCGGCTGGGAATCATTTCCTTTGATTCTGGCCAGTGGTTGCCGGCCAGACGTTACTTTTTGTTGGTTCCTGTCAGGAATCTCTTTGACCACGCTTTCGGAGATGGTCCGGGGGGGAGCTCCGGAAGCGTAGTTGATTTTGACTCCACGTGGGTATTGACCGTGATGAACATCTGGCACCTGCGAAACAGACGTTCAGGGCGCTTTGGCCCCACCGCGGGATTGACCGTGGTTCACTGTGGTTGAGCGTGATCTCGTAACATCTGAAAATACCCAATATCTCATGGTATTTTAAAAGAATCAGAATTTAGGATTTCCACTGAACCAATAGTATTTCTATTGCATTGTTACTCAAAAGAGGTTAGTAACTCAGAAGGGGATCCCTTCGTATCCCAGCTTCCTTTAGTTCAGAGGTTTTTCTCACAGGCACACCTGTGCTTCAGCAATATGTTGTTGTTGTTGTTGTTGTTGTTATTATTAGCATTTATACAGCACCAGCAATGTACCTGCTGCTTTACAAGGAATAAGATAGACACAGTCCCTGCCTGAAAGCTTGCAAACTAAAGACCGGGGGAGGGGAGTCCTCGCACTCCTGTGCTTACCTGGCCATATACACCACAGAGCCATTCTCTTAAACTGAATAGATCACTAAAAACCCTTCTTGGAAGGAACAGAAGACAAAACAAAGTGATATTGATTGGATTATTAAATAATATTTAATATTATAGGTGTAATTAATAACTTAGTATCCATTATAGCAGTTGTGGTGTGGCCTTAAAGGGCCATGGTTCAATGAGCAACTGCAATTCCCTAAATTTTCAGGACACACCTGACAAACTGCTGAGGCAAGTATGTGTGCCCTGGCCCACTGGCTGGGAACCACTGTTGTAGCTACGTACTGAGCAAAGCAGACCGATCCCCCAGTGCTTTAGCTTGGGAAATTGGACCAGTCCTAGCAATGAATAAATTAAAAGTTAATCTAATCAATTGTATAGCGTCTGGTGACCAGTTTTAGAATTTGTAAGAAGCAATGTTGACAGAAGGTGTTAACCAGAGCCAAACGGGGTTGTTTGAATGACTGTTTTATTTTAATGTTTGAAACGAGCATCTGTTTTATTTTGTATTGTGCTTTTTAAGGTCATGTATTCAGAAGCTACAGGTTTAAGGTTCAGAAGCTGCTGCAGCTGGTGCAGAATGTGGCAGCCGGCCTCTTTACGGGGACAGGTCGCCGAGAGCACATTACACCAGTACTCTGTTCTCTGCACTGGCTGCCTATAGTCTTCTGGAGCCGATTCAAGTTGTTGGCGCTGACCTATAAAGTCCTACATGGCCTAGGCCCCGCCTACTTGCGGGACCGCCTCACTCCCCAGACTCTGCATCGACCCCCTGTGGTTGGCCGGGCGCGCCCTTCTCGAGGTCCCCTGGGTGTCTCGGGGGGCAACTACGGAGAGGGCCTTCTTGTTTGTTTATGTACCTTATTATATATATTGTATTTATATTATTATATTTTTATAGTATTATTTTTCTAAATGGTTAGCCACCCCGAGCTGCAGGAGGGGTGGGATATACACTGTTATATAAATAAATTAAATAAATAAATAAAAATATTGTTCATTCAGTTGCTAATGACAAATGAGATTTTTTTAAAAGAAATCTGATCTAGCCCAGTAGGGGGCAGGGGAAGGACAAGTTGACAGAGGTGTCCTATTGTTCCGTAGACATTTCCTCAAGTGAAATATGGCTTCGTGCTTCCTGGGCAGATGCTCTGGAAGTCAGAGAATACACAGCAAGGATGGTTCCCATAACAAGTTGCCTTTTTCTCCTTCTTTAAAGGGCCAACCTCGAATGACAAAACTGAAGTGAAAGCATCGAACATCCCAAAGGTGTCGGGCCTTGAGCGCAGCCAGGAACTGAGCACCGACGTGCCCTTTGTGCTGCCTATCCCCAGCCCTCAGCCCATTGCTGCCGTGGTGACCTCCACCTCCTCAGCGCCCACCTCCAGCGCCAGAGCCAGCCCGCTACTGAAGAAGGAGCCTGTGATCTCCACTGCGGCGCCACCACGGCTCACACCTCAGCCACAGCCTCGGCCACAGTCCCAGCCTCAACCTCGGCCTCAGTCTCAGCCTCAGCTCCTGCCTGAGCTTCGGACTCAGGCTCAGAGTCACATCCCTCCCCCTCTCAGTTACCAGCTGCATCACCAGGTGCCCCACAACGGACTCAATAATATCAGGTATGGGGAAAGGATGCTCTTTTTTTTTTAAGCTGTACTTCCTCAATATGGTTCGCTGTCCCCCCCCTCTAGTGGCTGAGGTTTAAGACTGCTGCAGCCTTTGAACTAAAAGACCCAGGTCTGCGAGTACTGACAGGAGAGATTTATACATGATGAAGCAAATCTCCTGGATTCAAAGTCCATCGTCAACCAACCCAAGCCTATCACGTTAGCTCCTCTTTGTAGAGTGCAAACCCCATTTTCAGGATAGCGCCCTTCTAAAAAAGTATTTGCTTCTCTGTGAAACAAGCCATCTCCATGGAACTTGCGTTTCCAGTGGATTATTTCCATGCTGAAGAGCTGAATGGAAAAGATAACAACTAGAGCTTCCCTGGTGAACAGAGTCGGCTTTTATAGGTTCAGCATGAGATGGGTTTGCAAATGGGTTTTCTGTTGGAACCAGCCCTTTGAAATTCAAAGACCCGTTTCCCTGCTGTAAACTCTAGTTGCAACCCCACAAAATGTGCTTGCATTGAATATGTGTTCCTGTGGGGACAGAGGTTCATGCGGTTTGAGCAATTTCACTGCTTCCCTAATAACAGAAGGCCAGCTCACTACCATGGAAAAATACCATGTACCTTTAGAGCTTTAGACATGGGGAAAAAATACCCAGTTCAAAAGGAAGATGCACCATCTAATAGAGTCCTCAGAAAGTGACTATCCGTATAGATTTTTTCCCCCAATATAAGTTCTTGCAAAATGCACATTCACTTACGCTGTAGGACCAGCAAGAGACTTGGAAAATGAGGAAATGTTGGTTCTTGCTTAGTGGATATTGTGCAAACAGATGCATTTCCTAGGCAGCGGCACAATGCATGAGGCTGATAGAGAAGCAGGACTGATCAGTCATTGTGTGGAATGTAGCATTTCCCCCAAACTAGACAGTTGAGCTATATCCATTCAGTGAGCAGTGTTGATAAGCTATAGACCAAGATATAGTTCATATGTAAACATCATTCAAGCAATCTGAGAATGCTTCATATAATGGCAACCTACTGGTATTGTGGGAAGGATATAATAAACCATACTGATAGTCCCATTTTCATATCATATGCCTGTTGTGTCAAAAAAAGTAGACTCTGGAAGCGGTAATAAAGTTCCACTGTAAACAGTGCATGTAGAGCATAGTGCCATCATGACAGTTCAAACCAATGTCGGCTCTTGCTGCCTCATTGTGAACAAGCCGACTTATGGAAGAGGGAGTTACAGTAATGGAGTCTTGCAATCAGGACACACGTTGCCGTTCCAAGGTTGTCACTGTCTAAATAAAGGTGCCAATTGTAAATATAGCTGCCGTTGCTGTCTCTCAACAATGGCTCAGATTCAGTCACAAGAGCGAGAACCTGTCTCATCAAGACCGGGAATGTCACCCAGGAAACACTATCCCTCTTCAGTGGGGAATGTTCCGTGGGACCTTTTAACTTCCAGCTAGACAGCTCCCGCAGCAGAGCTGGAAGGCCCTTTATCAGAGTGCCTGTATGATCGGTATGGTGAGTGGTGTTCTGTCGCCCTGTGCCCTCCTGTCTCATAACATTGTCTGTCTCTCTCTTCTCCCCACCTTCTTCTCTCCACAGCAGGAGCAGCAGTGCTAGCAGCGCGACAAGCATCAGCCTCCCCAAACACCTCTCTCTCTCCCCACAGATCCCTCCCCACCATTCTTCCGGCCCAGCCCTGCCCCTCTCTATTTCTAATCTTGCTACCTCACACTTCCCTCTCAGATCGCAGACCCAACACCAGCACCATCCGGCCATGTTCGCCACCCCACCTACGCTACCACCCCCACCAGCGTTACCCACCAACAGCCTTGTGATACCAGGACACCCTGCAGGTAGGTCCTGCCAGCCTCTTGGTTTCTACCAGTGCTGGTCCCTTCTGCATGGACAGTCGAGTGTTGTGTCTGTAATTTGGAGGGCTGGGGGCACCCCAGGTAAGAAAAGCTGAACTAGACCTGCAGGCCGAAGTCCAAGTTAAACTGCAGGATGTTTGTTCCAGGATGTAATCGCCATGGAGCGAGGCGGCTCAGCTGAGCCCAGGCCATAGACTATTGTGACCAGGGGGTGGTATGTGGCCTGAGCACTGCTAGCAAAGTTTCAGAGTGGGTGGGGAGGGAGCAAGACCAGCACTCTGTCCCCACCCACTCTGGACATTTTCTAGCAGAGTCAGGCCACTTGCAATGGGTTCCACCAAAAAGGAAGTGGGGTGCTGCCCCCACTGATGCTTAGGCACAAGAAGGGATTAAAATAGTAGCAACAGCAAACAAAAAATAGTGAAAATGTAAATACAGCATACAATTTATTATTCATAATAATATTATAATAATAATACTTTTATATAAAATGAAAAATATAGTATATTATAAATAAACACACACATAATAAAAGTCCAATGCCTTTTGAGCACCAGCCTCTTCATCGGGGGAATCTTTCTATAGTCATATTATCAAATATTCTCATGCCAATGAGATTTGAATGAACAATAAAGTCTCTTACCTGCCTGGACTTCAAGGGATTCCAAAATAAATTCTCACATAGTAGCTGCCACCTCTATCCACTGAGGGTTCAATTCAGCAGCCAAACACGCATTCAGATGGCTAACTCAAATGGGCGTTTCTTAGGAAGACTCCGCCCCCTTGCCTTGGCAGGGCATAATTGAGACATGATCTCCACAGCCTTCCTGTGCCATTGGTTTGTTCTGTGTTCCTCCCTGAGTTGGAGAGCAGGGCCGGCCCAAGGGTTTCAGGGGCCATGTGCCAAGCCTTGCTGCGGGGCCCCAAAGGCCGGCCGGCACTCGCTAGAATGTGGGGGTGGGATTTTCAGGGGATGAGGACCTGCAACTTGACTGTGTCAGCTAAGCTCCTCAGCGTATAACTGGCCAGGGATTCCCAGGAAGTTTACGCCCCCCCGCCCCCCCACGAGGACTGACTCGGAGACGCTCGCTGGGGAAAAAACCAAAAACCGGCGGCGTCTGTCAGTCTCTAGCCTGCGACAGCGCGGGGCCCCTCCCCCCGCGGGGCCATGTGCCTGGGCACTGGTGGCACATGCCTCAGGCCAGCCCTGTTGGAGAGAGCTTCGAGATTGAGTTGAACTCAAAGCGTTTTTGATCCACCTGTTAATCAGAGAGGACAAGGAGAAATTTAATTAAGCGAGGGACTTCCAGGTAGAAGGAGTCCCTCTCTCTCTCTCTCTCTCTCTCTCTCGTGTCCCACTAAAGAACTTGGTGTCTTCTCTTTGTGGTAACACTGCATTATGCCAAACATGGCTCAGTCTCTCTCAAAAAAGAGAGGGAAAAAGAGAACTCCCACCCAGTATCTATTGACCACAGCTCTGAGTTAGTAGGAAAAATCTAAAAGTCAGTTAATATTAAATCTGGGATATTTCAATCTCAATTCTCATTGATTTGGACACCACATTTCCTTAGGGATGTGGAAAATCCCAACTCATAATTCATATTCTCACCTAATAAGTGACTTTGCAGTCGCACTGCAGTCAGTGTTCTTTTGCTGCTGCCTCTGTCACACAGCAAGGACAGGGAGTTGGCTCTTTGCAATAAAGGGTGAAAACAGACATGACGCTAAGTAACCACCCTTTGTTTATGCATGTTGCAGGGCTGTATTGGGTCCCTATGCAGCCCTGAAACATGCATTAATGGTTTTGCTTCCCAGAGGGGGGCAGTTTGGCCAGTAACATGTGTCCACTCCTTGCTTTAGAAAGGTGCTTTTATCTACTCCTTTGTGATATTTTAAAGAAACTTGACTGGTGTTCGACACCCAGGTGGAAGAAGATGCCATGTGAACTGGAAATTTGTTCTGGTCAGCGCACAGACTAGATAAAACGGATTGGCAAGCGAGACCCCCACTTTGCCCCAGTCCATAGCAACCCCCTCTCCTTCCCACTCTCCCCCCCCCACACACACACACAGCAGGCATCTCCGTGAGCAGGAGCATGTGCTTTCTGCCATCTTCTCGTTCCACATCGGAGCCTCTCAGCTGTCAGAAGGCGGCTGGGGGAGCTCAGTTTTAAAGTCACCATGCTCTGCTCTGAGACTTTCATTCTTTTTGCAGGCATTGAGAAGTTTCTTTTGTTTCCCCTCCCCTCGCCATTGTTGCTTCTGCCCTAAATGCCCCGTTTATAGTTTCCCAATTAGCCTACAGCTGTTCCTGTGGGAGAGGCAGGCAGCTGGAGGCTTCCATGGAAGACTTGCTTGCTGGGCCTCCTTTTGATCTGGCATTTGACTCTATAACTAACTCAGCAGGGATTAAAGAGGACAAGCGTTTACAAAAACATGCCCTTCTGTTTCCTATAAAGCCAGCTAAAGAGTGGGGAGTTCTGCCACCACAAACAATAATGACTTCGTCTCACCTGTATTTTCATGGACTACATATCCCGTCCTTTAGAATTGCTCTTTTAAATGAAAACGATGTCTCGGAATCCCATTAGGCCTAAGTTGGCTCTCGGCAGGGATGGGGCCACCATAGCAAGACACCTGCTTTCAAGGGCCTTGTTGCTCTCTAGGATTTCAGCCACCAAACTGGAAATGTGCTGGGCAGGGCACTGGGAGACTGATCCTTTGTGCAGTTACTGAGGTGCAGAACAGTAGTAATAGGCACCTTAAGGAAGAGTTGAGAGAGACCTCAACATGAGGAAGTGGCAATGGGTTCCTTCAAATCCCCATCCTTCTCCCATTGAGATCCTATCAGGTTTGTACTTTGTGTGAACTACCACTATTTCCCAAAGTGGGAGGGGCCTCAATTTGTGGGGCCTAAGATGTAATGCTTTTTGTCTGCAGCATGTGGAGTCCTTGCCCTTCATAAGATTAGTGCCCCCCTGTGCTGCATCTGAAGGGGAGCACCGTTGCCCTTCTGGCTGAGGCCTGTGCAACAGCAAAGGAAAAGAAGAGGTGGTGTGTGGCCCATTTACCTGTTTCCTTCTTTCCTTGACGATGTCCCTTATTGTGTGATGCTGCCTGGTAGCCCCCAGCAAAAGCAGCCTCCTGGGACACAAGCATTCACAAGGGAAATGTACCCTTCCAAGCTCTTTCCATCGCCATTTTAAGAAAATAAAAATATGCTCTGCTTTGGGCCCATTGAGTTGAAAGATGCTTCTGCTCTTTGGCTCTCCTGCTCATGCTCTGCGCACAGAGGCAGAGACCAGGCCTCTGGATTCCAGTGTTTGCATGTCAGTGATGCTGATAGGTGAGGTCTGTGCCTGTCAAGACGACAAGGAAAGGGGTGTGTTCTATGGTGGCATCTCTCTTCTCTCATGTAGAGTGGCAACCAAAGGCTTATGGAAGTGGCTGTTGAGTGATTTCCCCCCAGCCCCAAACCAGGGTGCAGTCAGGTACTCCAAGGTGGGTCCCCGTCCGTGCTACTGAATGAAAAGCAAGCCAAAGATTTCTGACCTCCCTTTTTACATGGGGATGGGGATGCTCCAGCCCACCACAAGCCATGTGCATTGGGCAGGGGGAGGGGAGGGCAGCCCTGAGCGAGGGGGTGAACCCCCAGCCCAGAGCATTCCCTTTTTCCAGCCAGTCCATAGCAGCCTCCCCTTTCTCATGGGCCGGACTTTCCCCACCCCTGAGGCACAGAATACTTGTATCACCACCACCCCCCGACTTGTCATTTTTATAGCTATATAGATATAAATGTGTGTGTGCATGTATATTTATATCTTCTGAACTATATTCTCAGGAAAGCTCTGCTCCCACCTTTAATAATATATATTATTTAACAAAATATGAATATATGTATACAGAGAGAGAGAGAGAGACGCACACAATTATCAGACTGAGGGGCTTGATAACATGATGGACCAGTTTGCAGTTCCTTGATGCCACTGGCCGCCCCTACCTTGTTACATCACCATTGGAACCTTCTTTAAGTGATGCTGCTGCTCCTCTCCCTCCGACACGTTGCTATTTACTCCGCAAAGCTGTGGTATGAGGCTAAAGTCTGGAGCCAGCTGCAGATCCACCAGTCTGACTTCAAGTCTCTTAAAGAAATCTGATACAGAGGCACTCACAGCTGCCAACTCCCTTTTATCCCTCCCTCCAAGAAAACACAGAGTGGATTATCTCGGTACTAACAGGGGTATCCCATTTCTTTCAGCTAGGCCAGATTTTCTTTTACAAAAACATTGATTTTATATTAAGCATACTCAAAGATTTCTTTAAAGCTATTAGATTTGAAAACCTCACTCTATGCTCTTTATGTTGAAGTACCTTCATCCTAAACATTCCTTTCAAGCTTCTTCTATTATTGCTTGCTTTTGTTGTTTAATATTCCTGGAGCACTGTGTGTACACATGGTGCTTTTCAAAGACACTGTTCCTGATTCTAGTAACTTGCAAACTGAAACAGATGGACCAGTGTGAAAACCCAGTTATCAATGTATTTAGATCTCTCAGATGGTGGTGTGATACAATGGGATCCTCCCCTCTGGGGTTCTGATTGTATGAAATACCCCACACCCTGCACTCCTCCCATTGAAGCGCCATACCTCCCAACATTTTGTGCAGCCAAAGAGGAACAAGCACAACCCTCTTGGACAATAAACTCCACCCCTCAGCAAATAAGCTGTGCTCCCTCACGCATTTTCACATACGCACGTACCTTCCAGCTTTCCAAATGCATGAAGAGGGACAGAAGTTCTCCTGCTTATTAGCTTCTTGTTCCATCATCTCCCCTTCACGCTCTCATGTGCTTTTCCGGGGAGGCAACCAGGATAGAGGTTGGGGCTTAAGAGACAAAAAGACCAGCATTTATCTTTTGAAAGAGGGACAGTAGGATTCAGCACCCAGAGAGGGACAGTCTGGGAATGCTCCAGCCCACCACCAGCCATAGGCAGATTTTGCCAAACCCCAGAACGTTCTGCTGGGGGAATAGGAGCTCAAGTAGGGCTGCACCTGAAAGCACCAGTCATTGTGTCAAGAAGAGACAATACAAAACTAGATTCTCAGAAGAGCTCCGCTCCGACCTTAAACAAATGGCCACTTTCTCAAGAGAGTTAGATGCATGAGGTGTTGGATGCTGAGCTCCTTTGAAAGTATGACACCGCTTGAGAATTGAAGGCCAGTTTCTTTGTCAGATAAACATTGCAGGGAGCCTGTGTGTCACACTGTAGAGAACTTAGCTTTGTAGGTGATTGCAGTTTTGGATTCCCTTTAATACAAGCATCGTATCCAGTGACCTGTTTTTTACTGCATTTTCATCATTGGTGACAATGGGGGGGAAGGCAGTGGACACGGGTCCCTGATTCTATTCAAGACATTGGGAGGTAATTGTGCCACTCTACCCAGTACTAGTGAGGCTTCCTCTGGAGTACTGCATCCAGTTTGGTTCTCTACAAAAGTTGTTAGCAGATAGAAGAGGGTTCGGAAGAAGGCAGTAAAGGTGATAAAGGGTTTAGAATTCAGGACCGGGGCAGCTCGTGGGTTTTGATGTTGGAGGGACACTGGGGCAGTAAGGCCGGACCGGAGGGCCTAGGGGCGGAGCCAGGGGGACGGTAGGCCAGTGGCATGGCATAACCCCCCTCTGCTCTAACCCACTAGCCCCTACTTCCCCTCCCAGAGAACCCAGGAGCCCTGGCTCCCAGCACCTCTCTGCTCTAACCCACTAGTCCCCACTCCCCTCCCAGAGAACCCAGGAGCCCTGGCTCCCAGCACCCCTCTGCTCTAACCCACTAGCCCCCCCTCCCCTCCTCAAGAACCCAGGAGTACTGGCTCCCAGCCCCCCTGCTCTAACCCACTAGTCCCCACTCCCCGAGAACCCAGGAGCCCTGGCTCCCAGCCCCCCTGCACTAACCCAGTAGCCCCCACTCCCCTCCCCAAGAGCCCTGGCTCCCAGCCCCCCTGCACTAACCCAGTAGCCCCCACTCCCCTCCCCAAGAACCCAGGAGCCCTGGCTCCCAGC
>QEPC01011180.1:1288287-1305805 GCA_003113815.1 Sphenodon punctatus
GGGGGGGGGGGGGCATTACCCCTGATGTCCTAGGGGGCGCACCGCCCCTGTTCAGGACCTATACGAAAAAGTCAAAAGAATTAGGCATGATTAGTCTAGAGGCAAGAAGGCTGCACATGCAGGTGGGGAGGGGGACAGGATAACATTTTTCAAATATGTGAAAGACCGAGGTGATAACTGATTATTTGAAGCAGAGGATTTCGAAACCCGTAGCCCCAACACTCTGGAGGCAGACTGCAGTCTTCCCCCAGCAACTAGATCAACTGTAGGAAGATGCTTCCAGGCACTTGCAGCCTGTGGCTGTTATTGCAGCAGCAGCTTGAAGGGAAAGCTGTTTTAAAGAAATCAGCCAGCAGAATCGTTTCCAGTTTCATCTCAAAATAAGGATGAAAGCTGGGAAGGAAGGAAGGTGGTGTTAGTTTCCTGCCTGCTAGCCCCAAACCCCTAGGTTCCCACAAGGGCAAGAGGGGTGTCTGGTCAGCCCCTCCCCTGAAGCCTCAGGGCTCTGAAATAAGGGATGCCCATTATGTTCTATGGAAGCTGTGGGGCTCTAAAATAGGGGATGTTCCCTTTTGCCTTAAAATAAGGGACATCCGGCAACCCTTCTCCTGTGGGTGGAGGTTTTAGGCAGAAAACAACAACGAAAAGGTCATTTGCCTCAGGATAGTCTCTTGTTTGGCATTAGCTAGATTGAGCCAACAACAGAGACTTTCTTCCATCCTATCACTATTACCATAGATTGTGCAGTAGCCCTTTAAGTTGTAGCCTAAAAACACATGAATGGACACAGTGCATACACACACAACCCAGCAAAGCCATGCTTGTCAAACTGCTTCTGTATCTTGATACAGTGATCTCATTTTCCTAGAGAAAGATTATGAAGTTTCCCCTCCTACTTTCTGTAGTTCTTAAAGGTGCCTTGTTTAACTGGTCACTAACAGGTCAAATTTAGCTTCCCCTTCCTCCCAAAACTTTCTTACTGCATCTAAGAGCAACGCAAGTGTTTTCCCCAGTTTCATTTATACGTAAGAAGAAGAACAGGCTTTTTATCCTTTGGCAGCACAGACATTAGTTTTCCTTAACAGCAAACTTTTATCTTGGGCCTGATGACAGTTTGAGTTACTCTTAGGCCGTTTTAAATGGACACAGGCAGGTCTGCATGCAGTCAGTGGAGCGTACATGCACTTCCAGTGGGTGGGAGAGGGTTTAGCCGGCAGTCGATGAGTGTGCACCTCCATCCACCCACTGGCCACACATGCCCCTGCACAGAGCAACCCGGGTTTTTCTTGGTTGCTCCATGCAGGGAGATGGGTGGAGGTGCATCGGTCACGGGAGCGCATGCCCACCCACCGCCACTTTTACACGGGCAGTGCCACACGACACGTGTCCACTGGGTGGACTTACATGGTACCGTCTCTTCTAAAAATGACCTTAGAAAGTTGAGATTCAAGACTCCCAAGTGCTGTGTGCTGCTTAAAACCAGTAGACTTCTACCCCTCACGGATGGGGGGGAAATCCTAAAAATTGGATCTAAGGTCTTGGAAGCTAGAACTCTGATCAAAAGCCCCCAAAATGTATTATTGTGGGGATTTGCGGGGGAAGCCTGACTCATGATGTTTGAATAATTAGCATTGACAGTGCTGACTAATTGCCTTCAGTGTTCAAAATGTTTCAGTATGTTGCCAACAAAGGAAAACCTGGAGGTGTGACAGTGACTAGGCTATTTTTGCTACTGCAACAAAGAGCAGTGTGAAGCTGTTACAAAAGTTAAATGGGTTATTTATCAGTCTTTCAGTTCCAAGAGTCTGAGGTGAGGGACTCTGGGTTGGGTTGGGGTGGAGGGATACGAGTTCTTTTAATCCGACAGGGTCCTAACTTCAATGGACATGGACTGTACGAGGGGTGTGGGGAGGGAACAGCTTGTTGATGAAGGCCCAGTTTGTTTTCTGCTGTGATGACTCATGGTGTTCTCTCTTGTCTTTAGATACCAGCCTGTTGATATCATTCAACCAACCAATCATGTATTGCCAGCCTCATTCGGGGATTCTGATTGGTACTTTGTCACAGGCCTCTCTCTTACCTCCACCAATGAGTCCTCACGTAGAAAACCACCACAGTATGACCTGCAGAAACAGGGAATGCCAGGTGAATATCTGACTCTTTTACTTCTACGTCTTTGTGGAACTCACAGGCCTATGTGCCTCTGTGTCTTTTTTTCTCTCTCTCTCTCCCTCTCTTCTAGATCACGAGCTGCTCAGGCAGGAGCTGAACAACCGGTTCCTGGTTCAGAGTTCGGACCGGGCCAGTGCTTCTCTTGGCCCGGTGCCACTGCTGAGGGCGAAGTTTCACCAGCACCAACACACGCACCAGCACCAACACACTCACCAGCACACATTCACTCCTTTCCCATCCAGCTTGCCCCAGGCGCCGCTCACGTCACCCACCGCACCTCCCCTGGTGCGTACCCCAACCCAAAATGTGAGGATAAGTAGAGCATCTCCAGCCAGCAGCCTCCCAAAGCTAACCCTGTCCCTTCTAGATGGGCAGAGTCTGTCCTTCCCCATTGCCCACGTAGACAACTTCCTGCTCATGAAGAGTAATTCTCCTTCCCAGTCAGAGCCAAGAACATCTCTCACCAGGGCGGATTGCACTGCAGCCGACAAACGGAGCACAGGCCCTTTTGCATGCCTGGGTTCGGCAACTTGGCACACACGCACACAACACGTACATAGAGTTACCAAGACATTGGAGGCTTCTAACACAGGATACAATTTCAAGAATAATATGTGTCTGTACTGGAGCATCTGATACTTGTCTGCCAGCAGAACTTACCATAATACAATATTTGCCTGTGTTGTTTGATTTTAGTGTTGTTCTGTATTTCATTTCCCTCTAATGCATCATCCACCAATCATGCCAGGTCGTTACTTTCAGCATTTATTATTCGACTGGGTCAGCAAACACTAATTTATCCACGTCTGGCTCTACTTGGGATAGAATCTTCTGGCTTCAGAATTAACTTTTAATGTTCACTGAGGTTGCTTTTCACACAATGAGGCTTTTCTGTGGTCGTTAATGAAATCTTGGTGTAAATGGAACTGGTCAGTTCTTCAAATTGCACTTTCTTTTTCCTTCCCAAGCAAATGATTATTTTTTGTTAGGTTGGAAAAGCAGGATTCAGCTTTTTCCTCCTCAGTGACATGCTGCATTTAAAACACATAACCAGTCCCTTTTCTCCTAGGACCAAACAAACAAGAGGAGTTAATGCCCCAAAACAGCATTTGAGAAATAACCTTTCTCCTGTCTCTCTCCTGCTGTCAGTGACATGACAATGTTGTTTGGTTATAATCCGCTTAACTGAGTGACAATGAAAATAATATCTTCCACCCCAAGTCCAGGCCCAGGTGCTTGAGCAGTGTGCAAATACCTTCCTCTCTCCTTCTGCTGTGGAAAGCAACCTTAATACTTTCCTTGAAACCTGGTCTGTTATTTAAGACTTCTGATACCTGATCCCGCTGAAAGCGCCTTTCCCGCCTACTCACGCCCTGTTGATGTTGGACTATAGAGTGAAAACAGCTTACCAGGCTCTTTTGTTATGTGTTAACTCACATCATCTTATATTCCCCTAAATCGGGTTTATTAATCCTAATGCCAGAGAGGAGTGTTGAAACCTCTAGCTGCATGTGTTTAGTAATTTATGGTATTTACACTGGAGGGTACATGGCTCCAGTAATAACTGTAATTAATGCAATTACAAATCTACTCTCCTGCATGTAGGCGAGTATACAACAGCAGCTGCCTTTCCACATGAATGACATTTCAAAAGGGCCCTTGCTCACTGTCCCTGGCCCTCCTTAAAAGCATATACGTGGTGTTTAAGGCTGAAAGGATGTAAAATATGTTCTTTAAAGGAGGTCAGGATAAATTAGAGGTGGGGAATCTTTTCCTGCCTGAAGGCCACTTTGAAAATTACAAGCTCCGCTGAATGGATAGGAGCTGAAGGCGGGGATGCTTAAGGGTGTGTGCTCAGGATGAGAGAAGGAAGGTCCAGATCATGGATTTATGTCATGAATTCGTGCCCTGTCCTCTTCCTCCTTCCCCTGAGCTCACTCTTTCGGTAAGAACTGAATCCATGGGCCAGATTCAGGAATTGGAAAGGGACCAAATTAAAAAGAAAAACAATGGCAGACTGATCAGAGGTTTTACCATCCCTAGAATAAATGCTAATGAGAATAAATACAGGGTTCACAAATACACAAAGCCCTATGCTGTATTATGAGTGCTCATGTCTGAGCACTGAACATGTTGGAGGGGAGGTACAAGGAAAAAACCTGCTGGATGGGACAACAGCAGAAGTTGGTTGAATATTCATGTCTGATCTGTTTGTGTAAAGAGCTGTGTTCTCTCTCTCTGAAAGACCAGTGCAGCCATGTTGAGATTGTCTATATAATGAGCAGGCAACAACTAGTGTAGGGTCCAAAGTGGAGAATCTGGATTGGACTGAAAATGCGATTTCCCCACGTTCCTTGACTCCCTTACATTTTTGCAGGGAGAGAGCGGCTGTTCAGGGTCAGACCAATCTCTTAAGGCTAATGAGAGGCCCCAGTTTCTGTAAACTTTGATACATGGGATTGGTATTTCCTATTTAGCTAGGTGTATGAATAGGGGAGGCCTTAGCAATGTTAATGGATAGTTTGAGAAGGCTAGTAGCTTTCTCCTGTATGAATACCCAGATGTTGTGTAATGGAGCCATGGTTCATTTATGCCTGTTGAAATCCTGGTTGACTACTTGCTGCGCAAAAGGAAACTCATTTTTGGTCGTCCTTTCCTTTTCTTTTCTTTAAGTTTGACAAGTACGCTCCCAAACTCGACAACCCTTACTTTCGACATTCCAACGTGAGTGCTCCTCTCTCTTGGCATCTCTTCTGCTTGCTGATGCTTTGATCAAGGGTTTTTGACAAAGGCTAAGTTTTGTTTTCTCAGTCCATAAAGTTGTATCTGGTTCTTGTGGCCCTTGTTTTAAAAAACTGAAGCTCATTATACTTTTCAACCTTTTCTTTTGCACTTTCTTTGCTTTTTGCCTTAAATTGTTTCAAGCAAAGAGGGAGTGTGGGTTTACTATGGGCTAACTGCATCACCTGACTTATCATAACACTGTGGCCAAATGGCATCTACAAATTGTGAACTGCACGTATTCTTATAACTCCTGTCTGATCCTTTTTAAATGCTACTTTGCTTTTTCCTCCATGAAATCTTGCATAATTAGTTCCAAAGATTGACTGTACATAGCGTTAAAGAAGGGTATTTCCTTTCCCCATTGTGGATTGGATGGTGCCCCTTTCCTCTTAAATTTGGAGGGGGGAGTAGATAGGAGCATACAATTGACTTTCATGTTTGAGAGAAAATATTACCCAGTTAGAGACCAAATGCATATGGAGGGATCCTCTATTTTGACATCAGGCACATGAAGAACGTAAAGATTATGCATGTCTGTGGCTATGTTTTTAAAGCAGCACAAGGACATTCATCTGGATGGATATGGATAGCACTAAGGTTGATGAAGTTGCAAGATCTAAATCCTCCTTGCAGCATAATTTAAATAAACCCTTTCTTATCTGTAGACCATTACCTGAAACATGCATTCAGAGTCATAGAAGTATTTCTCTATAATGTATCTGTGTCAGTGGTCTAGAAAAGCTCATCCTTGTGGCTTTCTAACAGTTAAAGCATACCAGTACTTCCACTGCCTTCTACCCCTTCAAGGTTCTCTCTTCATCTACTCCTGTATCAAAGGAAATGTGTTTGTTTTTAAAACCACAGGCTGTGGAAAAAAATTAAGTAGATGTGAGGCTGGTGGGCCTTGTGGTTGGCAACTGTGATGATTCTCCTGTCATTGGAAGGTGATTACTATTAAAGATACCAAGCAGACCCTATAACAGTAATGGTAAAACTAGTCATTCTACATTGCAATCAATGCTATGCATGGAATTGCTTCATGTTTCAAGAAGAAATTTAACCCTGAGTGTAATTCTATCAAAATTTACAATGGCTCCATTTTGGAGGAGGAATTAAAGGAAACCCGAACCCAGCCTCTAATTGTTAAGGATTAAAATGAGGCCTCCGTTGGCAGCAGAATATGCCACATCTTCCAATGACAGGTCTCCTGAACCTTCCTCTGAAGCATCAAGTTTTGGCTTCTGTCTCAGACACGATAAAGAGTCAATGGGTCACTGTTCAGTTCTTATGGGGAAATGTAGAACTGATCAAAGGAGGAATCTAAAAATGAATTACTCCCTTTCTCAAAGAAGAGGGGAGTAGTAAGCCTTTCTATATTGCACCAGAAGCAGATTTTAAGGGCAAACTGATCAAAATTAAATTAGCAAACTTTGGGGTTTTTTTAAAAAAGAATTTACATCATTTTTAGAGTTTGTTTTCTTTGTGGTTAAAAGTCTGAAACATTTTTTGTGCAGTTTGACTTTTGCATTCATTATTATTCAGTGTCTTCCTGTGTGACGTAAAGGTTTTTTGTTGTTCTTTTCTTTTCTAGTTCTTTCCAACTTACCCTCCAGCAATGCCTGGGATGCCACCCATGCTTCCACATTCAGGTCCCTTTGGGTCGCTTCAGGGAGCATTTCAGCCGAAGGTACAAATTCATTATAGTCACATTAGCCACAGACTTTATGGGGATTTTTAATGGGAAAAACTTTGACTCGACTTGGGTGCTGGAGGAGGAGGGTGCTACATGGATGATTTTTGGTTTGTGTAGTTGGCTTCCTTTGGAAAGGAATGTGTGGTTCAAATAAACGATAAAATGAACAATCAACAGACGCGTAGGGTCAAGTTAGTCATTAGGATTTATTCACCCCATTGTGATACAGATGGATGAATCATTCAAACACTTGGAGAGTCTGATGTCAAAGGGGTCCGCTGTCATTGCTCTACAATGAAGCGACAGATTATAAAAGTACTGCCACACTAGGAAAAAGGCTGCTTTTTAGTGGTCAGAGTAAAGGTGCTTTAGGTAGGGCTGAACTGAAACAGCCCTTCTGTCTTCTTGGAGTTTTTTCTGCAATTTTGGAATGTCAGACAGAATTAAATCCACAGCAGAATTCCATCCAAAGTTCTGACTACGGGGGGGGGCATCAGTGTTTTCCTTGCACTGCGCATGTGCAAACTGACAGTACCCTGTGCTGCACACACGCAAAGTGACGGCACCCTGTACTGCGCTGCCATTTGTACACGCACAGTACGGACACTGCTGCATGGGAGAAATCTGTCCAATCATTCTTAGGATACGTGGACCAGATCATGGCAGGCTCCATCAAAAACAGAATCCGAGATGATATTTTGTTCCAGCCCCCAGCTCTAGGATTTATTCCCAGTTATAATATTGACTTGCTGTCTGGTTTTGATCATCTCTCCTAATTCTTCGGTGCCTCCAGTTCCTCAGCTAGAAAATAAGGATTAGAATATAGGTTGGGGGGGGGGGGGGGGGTTCAAAATGTGCTTTTAGACCTTTATGTTGAAAGCCATTATATAAAAATAATTAATATTTTGTTGTGATGGCAAAAATGGCAGTTTTACACTTCTAAGACCCTTTTTCATATGGGCGCCCCCCCCCCCCCAAGGCACATGTGTGCAGTGGGGGGTGGTGTGCCTGTGTGAATGCTGCCCGCAGTGGGGGGGCACGCTTCCCCCACCACCCACCCACCCACGGAGCAACGGACACCAATGCCGGTTGCTCCATGCGTGGAGGTGGGTGGAGATGCGTGTGCGCCCATGGGAATGGCTGCACGCCCACCGCAGGCGCACACCCATCCCTCCACCCACCAGAGCCCGTTTGAAACGGGCCAAGGACACCACAGGGCCCATGTAGATTTATTTTTTCCTAAATCTATTTTTAACAACATTGCATTTAAGAGAGGAAAACCATCATCTGGTTTGATACATCTCCGGCCATCTCTGAGCATGTCCAGGAGTACTGCTTGTTAGGAGACAGCTCTGTATTGGCTACGTCTGGTCTGTCTTTACAAAGTCATCTTTGCGTCTGTCCAGGCCAGAAATTTAGGATTGGACTAAGCCTTTCCTTGCCGTGATGAGAAGATATTCCCAGGAACGGTGGGAATTAGGAATTCGATAGCCCAGGGCAGAGTTGCTTTAGCTAGTGAACCCTCTACTCAGTGTGACAAACAGTTTCTGTGATTAATAAAAGAAATGGCAAATCTAGTCAGCACTGGATTACTCAGGCAAACAGGGGTGGCGGAGGTGGGGATAGCAGAGGTGACGTATAATTGGGTGTAGACAAGGCAGAGGGGGATGTAGAGCTGGATCGTAGCACCGTCCTTGCCCCATGCTCCCAAGTACAGACCGTTTGCAACCCAGGAGTTGCCTGTTGTGCAGGACCCATGACAGACTGACTGTCGACAGCCTGGGCATTTGAGTAGTGTTATAGGCAAGTCCAGGAAGAATAGTTTTTCAAGTGAATGTAGGCGTGGCAGTTAGGCAGGCAGCAAGCAATTCGCTAGTTTGAAGTCTGGCCAGGCCCCGAGGATGAATATACCTACTCCCACAGAGAATGCCACGGGATCTCTAATGGCCGTCAGTGGACAAGACCTCAGTTTTACATCTCCTCTGAAAGAGGCGTGCAACACATTGGGATTCTCTGTGCTGTACACACCAGAGCCCAGGGCAGACTTGCTACAAGGCTGCCGGTAATAAGGCAACTTCCGATCCACTGGTAGTTTGCCCTTCTGGTTTCTGTCTTCATTACCAGGCTTTATGCTCCAAATAAAACCCCATTAGCCCTACAAAGAAACTGATCTGCAGCACAAAAGGAAAAGCAAGCACAGGCCTTTTACATTGTCAGGGTGTTTTATATGGTGTGTGGCTAGGTTATCACTTCTATTGGAAATAAGTATATAAAAACGCTCCCAAATTCAAGGTTAAGCGGCATAAGGTAGCAGTTTGCTCCAGCAATTAATCAGTAACGTGGGGTGGGGTAAACCCACCGTCATGGTACATGAGTACCTCCCAGTCTTGAATGCATTTAGCCTTACCTCCTCCCCTCCGGAGGTAGGCAAGAGCTCTCCTCTCCATTTTAGAGACGAGAAACGGAAGCACAGAGACTTAGCAACGTGCCATGCATCCCATGCTGCCTTACACAGTGGGAAAGGGGTTTGCTTGCACAGCAAAACCCTTTGTGCAGCATCCTTCCATGTAATGGATGATGGATGCGCTCTGTGCTCCAGAACATTGTATGACTGTACCCTTAAGTGACTTACCCACGGTCACATAGTGAGCTTTGTGGCAGAGCAGAGATTTGAGCCTGAAAGTCTCAAGTTCCCAGCTAGCAACCTAACCACTATTCCATCCTCTCTACGAATCTGTAACATGAGGTGGGCTTGGGGCAGCACTGCCCTTACATGTAACGGTGCTATCAGGAAGTGAAGAGGTTGAAAAGTTGATCTGCGAGTTGCCACATTATGTTTCATTCCTAGAAGGGAAGAAGATGCTGAGCCTCCAAGGAACACTACCCAAGTTCCCATTCGGTTGGTTTAAAGTCTTGCTAATCATGGCAGACCCCGTGGCTGAGCTTTAGCATAATGAATACTGTCCTCTGTGCCCTGCATAGCAGTTTGTTTTTCCTCTTCCTGTGTCACTTCCTCAAGGCCTCATGTGTAAATCCATTCCACATAAATCCAGTCTGACTGTAAACTTCCCAGCAGTTTTCCCGAAGGCCATTTCTCATGAGCTAAGAACTTGAAAAGGTCAAAAGTATTCAATTTATTTTGCCAAAGGAAGCATTTCCATCTGGCTCCAGGGGACAAGAGGATTGAAGGGCACTTTCACCCTACCGTTAATATTATGTGATCCCCAAACTTGCATTTTGTAGCCATTATTTTTCCTCCCTACCCATTAGCTTGCAAGAGAGACCCTGATAGTCCTTTAAAACAATCTTTTTTTAAAAGAGAGAGAGAGAATTCCAATTCATGTACACAAGGGAGAAAACTCCCCTGGAAGGCCTATATTCTAACAGCTCGACCTGTGAAAATTCAAATTAGAAGCTACATTTGCAGATTGTTCTTAAAATCTAGCTGTTTGAGATCACAGCAGATTGGGTTAATTCCCAGCTTGGATATTTTGCCCATGCTTCAGGCCAAACTACCTGTGTGCTCAGCCGTAAGGGAAACAGGTGCATTGCTTGGGGAGTGAAAGGCTGATTGCTGATCTTGGGGGCTCTTCTTCCAGTAAACCCAAGAGAGGGTGCCAGGGGACTGGTTTAGTACAGAAAAGAATCCTCAAACGTTAGCTTGAGCTTGAAGGAAGAAGAGTAACTGGAATTCTAAACTCTTGAGGGAGAAATCCTGGGGCAGTTGAGGTCAGTGGGAATTTTGCCTAAGATCTGAGTTGAGCCAAGATTTCTGGTTGAGGAAAAGGAAATTATTTATTCAAACAATTGAGGAAAGTTTGCATCGGTTTTACTGTTACCTACTGAGTATACTCCCTGAGTTTATGAGGATGGGTTCAGAGAGGCAGTAGAAGGGCAGGCTGGCTGGCTTCATTTGAATCCTTGTTTTGTCCAACGCTGCTTGGAGAGTCAGTGCGGCTTCGTGGACAGGGCAGTAAACTAAGGGTGTTTTCACACAAGACACTCTCCACCCACCTCCCACCCACTATACATGCTACAGGGCACCCATAGGGCAAGACTGTAGCCCTGAAACATGTATAGTGGGTGGAGAGTGTCTTGTGTGAAAATGGCCTAAGACTCAGAAGGCCTGTCTTCTCTTCCTGGCTGTGCCATTTACCTACTGCAGTGCAACCTTCGGCGAGTCGGAGGACTTCTCTGGGCCTGTTTCCCTTCCCCGCTCTCCTCTTTGCCAGCTTGAGACATGTCTTGTTGCTACAGTGACAAACACAGTGGACCCTGGCCTTTGTAGGTGCTTGTAAGCACTGCTGTATTAAAAAAAATACAGGTGACACATGGTTAAAAAAAAGGCCAGCATTAAAAATAGTAAGAGGCATCTTGCGTAGTATTCTTCTCTCTCACTGTAAGCAAAAACTGACAGACTAATTTTGTTAGCTAACTTCACTGAGAAATATAAACGGCAATGTTGGTGCAGTGCAAGATCACTCGTGGACCTTTATTTTCTTGTAGACTTCAAATCCAATTGATGTAGCAGGTAGGCCAGGCGCAGTTCATCACACGCTTCTGCAGAAGACACCAGGGGTAGGTAACAAACAACACGTGCGACTTCTCTGTTTTTAATTGCGGTCAAACTCGTATTTGGAAATGGCAGGGGATCATAATTGGTACAAGAGTTCATTCCCTCCTGAGGGCAGGGGACCATTTTTGGAGGACAGGCTGAATTGGTTTCAGACATTTTGTAACAAAATAGCAGTATTTTTTCAAGTTGCTGAAAAATTAATGGTTCCACTGAAATGTTAAAATTCTTCCTCAAAAAATTATTTATTGTAATTTACATTTTCCAGTTTCCTAAAAAATGTTTCCAAATGGAAACTTCCATTCCTTTTGGTGGTAATTTTTCAAAACTGAAACATTTCAAATATTTCTGTTCTATAACCTTGAAATCAATTTTTTTAAATTGTTTTGCAAAAAAGGAGGAGGAAAGAACACTCTGAGCAGGTCACTGATAACATCTACTAGGCAATGAATGTAGGACACTTAACTGGCAGTTAAAGCAAGTCTCGTGAGAGAGAATTAGGGGGCCCTGTTGCCTTCACCCAGCTTACAGAGATGTGGGTGATGTTTTTAATGCACTACTTTGCAGGAGGATTACTTGGTTCAGAAAACATGTTTTACTTTTTATCATGATTCCAAATGGAGCCAGGAGTTAAGTTTGGTCCCAGAAACAAAAGGGAAAGATCTGAGGCTACAGCCTGTTGGGTTTCCTGTGACAGGGAGGAGTTTAATCCTGCAAACAAGATGAAAATGCAACAGTAAAGTGCCTTGCTTTTCTTCCTATGGGACTGATTTTTATTTCCCTTTTCTCCTTAGGTGTCTGACCCCTATCGGCCTCCTGTAAGAGTAAGTAAGGTTTGTGGGGGATGTTTTCGTTGACATGCTAACTTTAATTTGCATGTTTCTGAAACTTGAAATATACAACACAAGTCTCATGTTATCCCTAACTTGAAGCAGCATGTGATACTTATTCCTTAGCTTTAGCTGATTAATACCATTCCACTTTAGCACAGCAAGCTGATGCAGAAAGAGTCTGAGGCTTGAATCTAGCATAAGGTCAGATATGTGAAAGTGACCTGTAATTGCAGTTCTTAGAAAACACAGCTGGGAAAGGTCCATGGCACGGGCACTAACCCCAAATAATGCCAGAGCCAGGATCAAATAGTGTGGCATCTAAAGAGCTGCCTAGATGCAGCTGTGCTAGCAACTGGAGTACAATGCTCCAGGTTGTCTCCCTACCTGAAAGGGTTAACTCCAGGGCTCGTGTGGAGTCTGCCTTGGCGTAAGTAACCATGGTGGCCGTCTTCACCCTATTGTTCCCTGACTCCTCCTTTTCCACCCTGCCCTCCAGAGTCCTTTCCCCTCTGTCACTCCTGCTGTGCTTAGCCCCCCTGCCATCGAGGGCAAGACTAGCGGTGTGCAGTGCTGGTACAGTGCAATGCCAACAGTGCACAGTTGCACGTACAATACTAGCGTTAGGGATGTTTGGAGCAGCACAACAGTGACTGAGAATTGTAGATTTGGGTGGATTCAGTCTTGCATCCCCCCATTTTAATGACGTAAAAATCTTGTTCTTGTCTACTTCATACCCCTACTAGCACTTAGTGCACTACAGAACCAACGTATCTGTGGGAGAGCAAGATGGATTCTTTTCTGGAAAAAACATCAGAACCAGAATAATGATCTACAGTTCTATGGAGGAATATCACTCTGCCTATAATGGGCACTGATCCAGATTCCTTTCGGCTCACAAGTTTTTGGGTGCTTTTAGACAAGCACCTCCTCACCCATTACCCACCCACCAGCCACTCTCTATACATGTTGCAGGGTTGCCGTGGTGCCCTATGGATGCCCTGCAACATGTATGATGGGTTGGAGATCAGTGGGCAGGGGGAGGTGGTTATCTGAAAGCACCCTTTGTCTGGGGGATGCTGACCACCAGTCCCAAATGGAGCAGGAGAGAAATTGGTAAAATTGTTTCCCCTTTTTAAAAATATCAAATTTAAAATTTTACTGAATTTCAAAATCATAATAATAAAAAAACAGCCAGTTCCACTCCCAACCTAACAAGTGACCCGTCTCCTCTCTCTCTCTCTCTGGGCCTTTTCAAACGGACCGGGTGCATGGGGGCAGGGGGTGCGGTGCGGACGGGGAGCCATGCAAAACTGTGTGGAGATGTGGGGAGGCGTCTCGTGTGAAAAGGCCCTCTGTTGTAAGGAAAGGGAAAACAGTCTCTCTGCTACAGGATGGTTCTGTGGCAGGTTCACATTTATGTTCATCTGGGCATTTATCCATTCTGTTGCAGAAGCCCGGGAAGTGGTGTGCGGTTCACGTACAGATTGCCTGGCAGATCTACCATCACCAGCAGAAGATAAAGGTAAATGAGTAGATTGATCCAGTGAATACAAGTCTTCTCGCCTCATAGGCTACATTTCTAGCCACTGTTACCCAGGCCCCTGGCTAATGAGCAGGAAACAGTTACTGGCGGTGATGCTTCAGATTGCAATCTGTAGATTAACTAAGCCCTTCTATCTTTTAACATCTACCATAGAGCTAGAAAATGTTACATTTGGGGGCAGGGGAGTCGGGTAACGAAACAAGGAGCAGATATTAAATATGCCACCAGAGGAAGATCAGACAAAAGGGGAGGGAGGGGGGTAATTTTGCCCGAGGTCCAGCTTTTTACGAAGCCTACATGTTTAATATCATTTCCCTTCTGCACTAGTACCTCCTGTGGAATATGGAGTGTTATCCTATTCAGAGTGAAATGACCGATACGGTGAAGGACATTTTACAAAACATAGAGCAGGCGAGTAGAATGATAGTTACTGTGTTAGAGGTTGTTGGATTTTCTTCTTTTCTGGTGACGGGCGGAGGGAGGGAACTTAAAACGCAAGAAGTAATGAGATTAGGAACAGCTGGTGCCATCTCAAATGCAATATTCTCCCATGCCCAGGTGTCTTCTGTGCAGCGTTCCCCATTCTGCACTTAGAGCAGCAGATGCCGCAGTTGCTTTAGACTTGAAAGTGTTGTGTTGTGTCTGGCTCCCACTGTAGGTTTTGCCCCATTAATCAACCATGAGTATTTACCACTCTCATTAGTAGCTCTTTAATTAATGCCACTAAAAGCAAGCCAGTGTCAATTTTAGTAAGTGAAAATGTCTTGTTTTTAACCTGAAGGCTTAAAGACATGCTATTCAGTGTAGGAGACAGAAAAGTTTTAATCTGGCTTTGTGTATTTCTAGGGGGAAGAATAAAAATAGTAGCATCCATAAGGCACAATCCTAAAACTACTTACTTTAGAACCTGTGGGTCTTGTCCTCAAATCCCCCAACTTTGGGAAGCAGGATACATACAGATAGTCCCACTGGCACTTGAGAGCAAGGGGTCAAGAACTTTGGCCACATTCTTGTAAGCAGAAGAGCTTCAGTCGTGTACACTGCTTCTCTTTCTGTCCCTTCACCCCCTCCTCATCATTCTGAGCTTCCTAGCTATAGGTAAACGATAGGGCAAGAAATTCTCTCTCTGTCTCTCTGAACTGGAGCAGCAAAGCACATGACTCTGTCAGCCAACTCTTAAGGCTTGGTTCTGTCTGTAGCTTCCCGCCTGTGGAATATTTTTTTGTCAGGTCGAGACTGCAGACTGATCCTGGGGTGCAGTGCACTCAGTGTATCATGCTGCGTTCTCCGCTGTGTATGCTGTGGGGCTCAGAGCTCACTTCATGTGGTTGAGGCAGGCAGCTGAGAAGCTGTGGAGTGAAATGGCCTTATAGATGCTGTCAGAGCATGACTACGGTACGTGACCAGAGACTCTGCCGTCACTCTGGCTAACTCTCCCTGGAGGCACTATGCAGGAATGAGCCGTGGCTCTTTTTTTATTTTATTTTTTCTTCCCCTCCGATATAGAAAGGAAATGTATAATGAGATTGTTTTTGTATCATTTGACAGCAAATGCAGCTGGATCCCCACAAGCTAGAAATAGGCGGTAAACTCGACCTGTTCAGCAGACCTCCTGCCCCTGGAGTGTTTCCAGGATTCCATTACTCACAAGACCTTGCCCGGCCTCTGTTTTCCACCACAGGTAAGCGGAGAATCCTCATTTGCTGTAGCTCTAATGCACAATTAATGGATTTCAGGCATGTTTTCCTGATTGTGCTACAAAAAACTCAAGCAGGTTTAATGTTAACTATATGAGCGTGCGTGAATACCATCCACTCTACAGCAGAACACTTACATCTATGGGTTCTGCCGAGTCCATCCTTTGCATCCCACCCTTTTTCAGTTCAGGGGATTGTCACCATCACCTGGATGAAGGGGTGTTAATTTAACACAAGCTGAAGCAAAACCCTGGCCCTGGTGTACTTATATTGGGGGTACGGGGTGAGGTGTTACCAGTATGCGGATGACACCCAACTGTACCTCTCATCTTCAACTGATCCAGGCCCGGCTGTCTCAGTGCTTACCCGGTGTTTGGCAGCTGTGGGGGACTGGATGAGGGCTAACTGACTGTGACTGAATCCTGACAAGATGGAGGTGATGTTAGTGGGTAAGCCGATGGTGGTAACAGCCCCCTCGGTTGAGGGGGTTTGTCCTCCATTGGCTTCCCAGGTGCGGAACCTGGGGGTGCTCTTCGATGTGCAGCTCCGCCTGGATCTCCAGGTGGAGGCTGTGGCGAGGAGTGCCTTTCGCCAGTTACATCTGGTGCTGCGGCTTTGGCTGCTGGTTTCGGTTCCGGATCTGGCCACAATCACCCATGCTTTTATCACCTCTCGGTTAGACTACTGCAATGCGCTCTACGTGGGGCTACCTATGGTAACGGCTTGAAAACTGCAGCTGGTGCAGAATGCGGCGGCCTGGCTCCCGGTGGAGCTGGGTTGCCGAGAGCACATTACACCAGTGTTCCGATCTCTGCACTGGCTGCCAATAGTCTTCCGGGCCCGATTCAAAGTGTTGGTCTTGACCTATAAAGCCTTAAACGGTCTGGGCCCTGCCTGTTTGCGAGATTGCCTCACTCCCCGGCTTCTGGACCGGCCTCTGCGGTCATCTGGGGGCACCATGGGGCCACACAGGACAGTGCGTTCTCAGTGGCCACGCCTCTGGAATTCCCTCCCGGTGGGGACCCGACTGGCCCCGGACCTCCCAGTTTTCCATAGGAATTGTAAGACCTGGCTGTTGCATCAGGCATTTGGCAAGGGAGAAGGGTGAGGGTGGGAGGTGTTGGCTTGAGGGGCAGGGGCTGGGGTTCTTTCTCTACTCACTTTTATTATTATTGTTGTTATGTGATGGTTTTATATGTTTTATTGTATTTTATTGATTTTGACTTTGTCTGGCAGAAGGGGCGGGGTATAAATCTTTTAAATAAATAAATAAATAAATATTTCACATTCCAGAACTGTCCTAATCATGGTGTTTCACTTCCAGTCTCTCTTTTCCTCCTGTCTGTGAGTTAGTCTGCCTTCAGGGTTAGCTGTGTAGTACTCATCTGAGTAAGCAGCTCCCGCTACACGAGGAATAGATTCGTGTGCATAGTTAATTTGTGGATCGTTCATTCATTTGGTCACTGTGCCCTCTTCGTATATCGCTTTTTTGAGGCAGTATCACAAGAGAGGGCAAATCTGGCATACATGTAGGGTCAGTGGTAGCCCCTGGCATAACCCTATCCAAATTAATGGGGCTATAGGACATAACTGAGCATAGCTACCATGGAGTGAGGGAGATCAGCTGAGCCTGGCCTGAACTCCAGGGGGAGCATCTGCAAGTGCCCTGAGTATGGCTAGGATAGTTTCACATTAGGCAGAGGCAGGAGCAGGGCCAACGTTCTTCCCCTGCCCACTCTGCAAGCACCCTAAGTGCCGCTGGGGAAAAAAAAAAAATCTGTCAAACTTCCTTTCTGTCAGGTCTCTTTGAAGAGCAGGCAGGGGGGTAGCATGGGGGTCCTGCCGACTCTTCCGTGTGGGGCTGCTGCCATTCGGGGGGGACTCACTGGGAGCAAGGATGACACCAAAACCTTTGCTGGGGGAAGACCGCTGCTTAGGAATACCTTGCCTTTAGGGGGTGGGGGCAGCCTGCCAGGCCACTGGTTGTACGTAATGTTAATGCTGCCCAAAGTCTAGAGAGTAGGGTTGCCAGATACGCAATTTTTTCCTGGACACTAATGAAAACTACATGTTGCAGGCCCTGCATTGGCAGTGCAACCCCTGCAGCGTGTAGTTTGCCTTAGGCGCCAAGGCGGGGCCCTGCGGCGTGTAGTTTGCCTTAGGCGCCAAGGCGGGGCCCTGCGGCGTGTAGTTTGCCTTAGGCGCCAAGGCGGGGCCCTGCGG
>QEPC01011180.1:1306301-1354017 GCA_003113815.1 Sphenodon punctatus
GGTTTACCCTTATCCTTGCAACATGGACCTGCCTGCTGTCCTTATCATCGTAACCAAGCCAAGTACATGCACTTGAGACCTCGCATCTTCATGAATGTTAGACCCCTTGTCTCTCCCTCTGTTCCCCTTCCTAAGTCTCTCCCCCAGCTCCTAGGGGCAGGGACCGTGTCTATTTTATTACTTTGTAAAGTGCCAGGTACACTGCTGGCGCTATATAAATGTTTGTTAATAATAATAATAATAATCTGGCAACCCTACTAAAGAGCCATCAAATTGAGATCCTCACTAGCTTTGAATACAGGATGTTCAGCGGCTGTGGCAATGTGGTTCTGCAAGTACCTCGATACCCTGCAGTGCATACGCACGTGTTGGTTTCTTTAGCCTGTGGGATTTTTTTCCAAACAAGACCAGTGTTGTGTTTTTAAAAATCCCTCCTTCCCTTTGGGTTTCTTTCTTTCTTTTATTTATTATTTATTTGTTATAATAGTAAACTGAACTACCTAACTGAGTCAGACCAATGGTCCATCTTAGCCCAGTATTGTCACAGCAATACTGACACGGCAGCCGGGGTTTCAAATTACCAATAATTTCAAATTTCAAATCAATAGCCACTTAGTACTACTGCTAGTCTCAGCAATAGGGGTTGTGCTGCTAAGCACAGTTTGCAGCCTCCTGTTGAATCCAAACTGCTCTTTACTTCGTATCAGGAACATTTTTAAAAGGCAAGTGAGAAATAATCTCCAGTGGTGTAATAATGACAAGTTTATCTGTTAACAAAATCAAGAGAGGAAGTAGTATGGAATAGATTTATTAAAGGAGGCAAATTAATAGTATCCTTTACTTAAACCAGAGATAAATAACCTCATAGCAACTAGCCTGTGAGTATATTAATCGCAGGAGCCATCGGACAGTAAATCTAAGTACAGTGCGCTATCAGAATACAGCAGAGTGAACAAGCATTGCGGCAGTTATATAGAGATGAATAAATCTTTTACTCTACAATATCTGAGGCATTCTTTCACCTTATCGAACAAGTGTGTAGTTGGCGTGAATCATTGGTTCTGCTGCGTTGCCTTGTTACTGTGGGAGACATAAGTTATCTTAGGGCCACCTGTCTTCAGGACGGATGTTCAGTTGCCTGGCAGACGTTATATTTAATAACTACCTGACAGCCTGCAGTGCTGCTCCTGGCTTTCTCCAGAGGATTTTTTATTATCAGCCCATGTAGTTGAGTTTGTAAGCCGTCTCCTTTGAAGAAATCTCCCATCCGTTATGCACCTTCTGAAATCTTAAAGGATTAGAAAGATGACAGTCTCCATCCGTCTTGAAGCAGTGGAGCAGTCGGAATGTTTATAGATAACTCCAGGTTTTGTTGCTGTGGTCTCTCTCAAGTTTCCTTAACTCATTTTCTGCCTGCTTAGCTTTGTGGTGCTCAAGCTGTTGTGGGATTAGCATGTCT
This sequence comes from Sphenodon punctatus, assembly GCA_003113815.1. NCBI lineage: Eukaryota > Metazoa > Chordata > Lepidosauria > Sphenodontia > Sphenodontidae > Sphenodon > Sphenodon punctatus. Next base: position 1,307,761 of record QEPC01011180.1, read on the forward strand.
CCCCCTCTCTTGGGTTTGAATGTGTCCCAAGCATCTATAAACTATACGGCTTAGACTAAACTATAGTTGGTGCTAGGAGGTGGCAATTAACCTGCAGGGCAGAGTGCCAGCTAAGCATGATTAATTGCTACTTGCTATTATGCGCCCAAGCCGTGACCCTTCATCACGTCGCCATGCTGGCACCAAGCGGCCCAAGTGGTGAAGCCAATTAGTACTTATTCTAGTCTTAACGGAGGGGTGAAATTTCATTTTTTTTATACCCCCTACATTCATTTAAAAGATGACCTGAGGCGAACGAAAGCAAGGAAGAGCTGTCTCCAAAGGTATAGATTCAGATGCTGGTCAGTTTGGGGCTCTTCATTTGAAGAGCCCAGCCAGTTTGCGGTTGCCTGATATTCATCACAAAATATGGTGATCAAGTAGCCTGTTGATCCATAAAGAATCCCCTGAGATTTATCGCTGTCTCTAAAATACAACATGGTGCTTTCACCAAGCCCATCTCATATATGGCAGAATTTCTCAAAAGTTTTGCAGGTGAGGCCCACCAAGACATTTTTAAAAAAACAACAACATACCTTTCTTAAAAAATATCCAGTAGCAAGAGTGGCTGAGTATCAGCAGCAGCAGGGGGTGGAGGGGGAAATGAGGAGAGGGCCCCACAGCTTCAGCTGCTGCCATCAGAGAAGCAAGCAAACTGCAGGAAGCCGTGTCCTGGCCAATGTCCTCAACAGCAAAAGTGCGATGCTGTTGCACCATACATCTGCCACTTGGGCTCACGAATGCAAAAAGCCTGAGGACCAAAGCGCTAGTGGGTTCCCGGGAGGGGCCCAGGACAGTTGTATTTGCATAAAATGAGTGTGTATTTATTTAAGCAGCCTCTAGCCTCGCTGGCATGTGGCTGGGAAATATAGAGTTTTTAAAAAGCAAACTGGAAACAAAAAATAGAACCAAGCCTACTAGTGGAGTCTTTTCTGTTCATTTAGTTACTTAGCGGGACACCTACACAGGGAAGGAGAATGAGCAGGGGACACATGGCAGACGGGCGGGAGTCATTCACTCGCTGTCACTGCTGCCGCTCTGGAAGGCAGGCAGGCTAAGGGCGATCTGGGGGCTGGTCCTGGGGAAGAGCAGTGGCCTGGCATGGAGCACAGGGCTGCCCCATTGCCACCACTGCTTCTGCTCCCAGCACTTCTCCCCCTCTACAAGCATCAGTGGGGCAGCCCAGGACCCTGCTTGGTGGCAGCGGCAGCCCTGTGCTCCATGCCGGGCCACTGCTCTTCCCCAGACCGCCCTTGGCCTGCCTGCCTGCCAGCAACTGACCCGTCTTTCTGCCTGGTTCTGACATTAGGTGACGACTGCGAGCTCTGCTTTAGGGGTGACGTTAGTGTTAACATGCAGTGGTGTTAAATGGTTTATTTAGGAAAGGGCATCAAGATCCCAGGTATTACAGAGAATTCGTTAAACTCAATGCAAGATCAGACTACGTCTGCCCTTGCCTTGAACTTATCAATCTTATTTCATTACAACTTCGAGCACATGATGGAAAACCCTACCTGCTGCTTTCCAACATCTGCTGAGTGTAAATATGTTCCCTGCAGAAATAGGGGAAGTAAAGAAAGCCATGGCTTTGAGCCCTAACTAGAGGCAGCACTTAAGGGGAAAAAGAGGATTCATGAGCATAACTGGAACATCAGGACTTCTTCCATATCCTGCTAAGCCTTTTGCAGGATCTGTACTTCTTGGACACAGGAATTTTTCAGCATTAATACATTAAGATCTATCTCGCTGCTCAAAAACAACCAGACTTCTTTGTTCTACAGGACGAATCCAATAGCCAGGTATGCATGCTAGATAGATGCATATGAGTGACCGGACAGAGGAGACGCTTTCCTCACCCCTCCCTCCATTGCTGGAGGCTTGGAGACCTTTGCGTGGCCCTTTGCTCTTCATGGGTGGGTGGGCAGGCCTTTGGAGCAGGGGGTCGTCTAGCTTTGTGTACGGTGAACTGCTATGCAGAGCACAGCTTCATACCACACAAACAAGCCCACCCAGGTGCCTAGGAGCCTTCTGCAAAATGAGGAAGCCGGATTTGCCTCGAGTCCTGCACCTCGCTAGCTAATGGACAGGAGCTTCAACTTTTCTTACTCATTACTGGACTAAAAGGCTTTTGCTGCCTTGTTTCCATAGGTGCTGCTCATCCAGCCACTGCCCCCTTTGGACCGTCACCTCATCACAGCGGCTTCCTGCCTACTAGCCACTTGGCAGGTAAGTGTAAGTAAACCCCGCCTTTCACCTTTATCATTCTACTAGCTCCCTGTATAGCAGTGATGCCTACGTAGCACTAAAGGAGGAGAGCTTCACCCTCAGAAGGACGGAGGGTTACCTAGGAATCCTCCCTGTCTATTCCAAATCAGAATAGCAGGATCAACCGGCCCTTATCCTACCAAGCTATGGAGACTCCCCAAGAAGGTGAATGCCACAATGGGTGGGAAAATAATGCAGACTCATTTCAGTCTTCAGTGTTAACGTTTATTCTTTACTGGAAAGCTGAATATCAGTAGTGGGTTCAAGGAAACAGAAGCCAGAGGAACTTGTATACAGATGCAGAAATAAGTTAAGAGACTTCTAAAGAGCAGCCTTAGCAGCACACGGGAACATGTGAGTGTCCCTGCTGTCGCCACCACTACTAAGTGCAAGGCTTTGAGGTGAGGTTTTAGTAGGACTAACTGAAGGATTCCTAATGAACATTCCCCCTCTGGCTGCAACTTTTACAAATTTCTTCATTCGACATTAGTCTCAGAGAAATTTCTTTTCATTTTATGGAACACTCGCATGCAGTTCAATATTGCTATCTGAAGCTCAAGCTGAGCAATTAGTTTTGATTAGATACCTTGATATCAGTCAGAACGTTTCTGCCCTCAGTTGGATAAGTGTACTTGGTAGAATCAAATTTCCAGCACAGAGACACTTGTCTGCAAATTCATCGTCACTTTCTTCAGAAACTGGAGAAAAATCAACTAAAATAGGTTGTTTTGAATAGAAAAGTAACTGGAATACTCAGTCTGATATGCTGGCTTGCCCAATTCCCTCCCATTGTGATTACCAGCCCCGCACCTGTAGTGATGGTGGGAATGCCAGAACAGGCTGAGTGCCGTGTCAACTGCTTCAGAGCAGCTCTGGACAACAGGGCGATTAACACCTCAGTAGACATTGACCAACTGTTAATGCTCCCACTGTTACTACGACTGACAAATCTCCACCACTGGAGAATTTGGGGAAGAAAAAACCTGAATGGATAGTTAGTTACCATAAGTATAGATAGTCTCTAAGGCACTGTCCTGCCTCCTCTTCTGCCTGACTCCAGTCTAACACCAATACCAACTGGGGCGAGGAGGGGTGAGCTTTCGTAGGCAACAACCTACTTTGCCAGGTGCTTGCCATAGTTGTTAGTTGCCATGCGGAGATGGCCATCTGTAGTGATTTCCTGGGTCTGTAAAGAGTTACCGCAAGGAAAGAGAAGGAGAGGGACATGCAAAAATGCAAGAGAAACCAGGCAATCTTTGATCATAATCTGTAAAGTGCCAGTCATTCCCATTTGAAATAGTAACCTGAGGAAGGAAAGTTGAAGTGTATCTGAAAGCATTTTCATACAAAGCCCTCAATGGCTTGTTTAGTAGGCTGAGTTAGGGTTCTAGTTGCTGCCTCTACTATACTATGCTGCAGAATGTCAGCAAACAGCACTTGTAGCACAACTTCTTCTCTCCTCTCCCGTGTAGTGTTACTAAGGCAGGAGCTTTTTGTTATCTTATACCAAGGCTGATGGGTTTGTCAGAGCCTGGTTTATATTTCTGCCTACTGTGCGGCTTGCTACAGAATCCAAAGTAGGCTCGGGAAAGGAGCGGCAGAGAGATCAGTGTATCGGCAACCTGTTATGCTCTCGAGGTTTCTACAAGGCCCCGTTCAAGCCTTTTTGCCATGAAATCATGACAGAAACCAGTTTAGAGCTTCTTGTTGCCGTTGTGATTTCATGTGGCTAGTGCTGCAGCCCAGCTCCCCTCCGGCCGGCAGTGCACACAGAGTTTACTCCAGCACCTGTTGGTGGAATAAGCACTCAATCCCTTCTCCATTTTTAACATGCTGGGAATTTTCTGTGCAAAGAACCTTGCAATGAGAAGGATCAGCTTAAAGTCTGCCCTAATCCTACTTGGATTCAGACCATTAAAATGGGGAGGGGTGCATTTCATTCTCCAACATTCTTGGCTAAATGCCTGCTAAATCCCTGTTTGCCTTTCCAGATCCATTTAGCAGGTCAAGCACCTTCAGCGGCCTTGGGAACTTAGGCAGCAATGCCTTTGGAGGATTAGGCAGTCATGCTCTGAGTAAGTACTGGCTGGGTTACTGCAGACAAACATCCTTTCCAAAAAAGCCACATGCTAATATTTACAGTAGCTGGTGGTAGTTTTTAAAACAAGTTATTTCCTAACCTCCATTCTCCTATCTGGAAAACACTGCACCTAAGATTTCCAAGTCTCTGTGGTGGGAGCTTTTCTGTGCAATAGCTGCACTTGTCCATCTCTTCCCTGGCACTCAAGATTGTTGCTTTGTGTATTCTTAGCAGTGCTTGGGGCTATGAAATTCAGCAGCTCCCCTGCCCTGCGGGCATGCAAAGCAACACACTTGGACAGCAAATGTACACTAGTCGAGTTGTTGCTATCTCTCCTAAATCATTCTGGAGATTTTATTCCCTTCTTCCGTTGTTTAATTCCACCCATGGGGATATTTCCTTAAGATCAGTTGTTTACAGGTGAGGCATGTCTGGCCACGGTGTGCGTGTGGGGGCATGTAGTAGGGATGCATCCTGGACTGGCGGACAGAAACCGAGGGAATGAATATGCCAAAAGGAGAGAGTTTGTTATCTATATATTCTGGTCTCACAAATGGTCTCTGATCTCCACTGCAGGGCATTGATCCTTTGTAACTACCTGCAACCTTTTTAGTTTGTCAGTGACAAGAGCTAATGAGTATTGGTTTTGTGATGGATACTGCAGTGGGGACAGAAGGCCAAGGGAGAGAAGCTGAGCAATTCTGAGTTATCTCATGTGGACTTCCGAGCTAATGGTCTCATTACATTGCCAGTTATTCAGATCTGTAGTTAAAGCCTCCCCCTCACCCCACAAACAGTGTTAAAAGTCTGCTGTGTTGTTCACCAGTTATCAGAGGATATTGAACCCGCCTGCTAATAGCTTTTTTAAAAAATCCCTTTTCTCAAAAATCTTGAAAGCCTAGTTGCAATTGTAATTGGCACTTTGCAGCATTTATTTGGGTTTTTTAAATTTACATATATATATATTTATTTGTTTTTTTTAAAAAGTATTCAAAAGGAAGAAGAAAAACGCTGTCTCTTCCCTTCCCCCCCTCCCAATTCTAGCTCACAACAGCATCTTTGCTCACAAAGAAGGCCCAAACCTACAAAGCTTTAACAATCCTCATGAGCCATGGAATAGACTGCATCGAACCCCACCCTCCTTCCCAACGCCTCCCCAGTGGCCCAAGCCTGGGGACTCCGAGCGAAGCTCCTCAGTTACAAACCACGACAGAGACCGAGAGCGCGAGAGGGAGCCGGAGAAACGGGAACTTTCCTTGAGTAAAGATGAGCGGGACAAAGAGAGGTAAGTGATGGGAGTGCTTCAGGTAGCCGCCTTTTCTCTTAAGTAATAATTATCCACCTCTATTGGCTACAGCAGGGCAATTCTCTGATCTGAGAGCTGAAGTAACACATTCATCTTGCTCCTCTTGTAGATGCAAGTATCTATATAGCACCAGCAATGTACCTAGCCTTGAACGTACCTAGCATTGAACAATCATTCATTAATTAGAGATGGGTCCCTGCACCAAGGGGCTTAATAATCTATCCTTTAAGATAGGAAACGCAAAATTGGCTTTCCCCATGCTACTGGAGTGTCAGTAGAATGTTGCTCAGGTTTCTTATCCCCTCCCCACTAATTCAGGCGTGGTAAATGAGCCGTCATGGGCTCCTACCCAAAGCTAACCCCTCTCTGAAATTGTGACAGGCAAGGAAGGGGTTAGCACATTTGATACAAGCTCCAATTAGGCCACAAGCATGTTGTGGCCTAATCAGAACTGAGCTGAAACGGTTATCTGTGCAGATATCCATGTAGCTGGGAGTGGCAGGGGAGCTGGTGGGCTGAGGGGCTTTACCTGAACCTGTCCCTGTGGGCAGCAGGTGTCCCTGTGGGCAGCAGGTGTCCCTGTGGGCCCTGCCTGGGCTAGTTGAGCCCAGGTCCCTGGAAGTGAACCAGAAGTGTATACACTTCAGAGATCCTCACAGGAAAGAAGCCCTATATAGTAGTATTAGTTTTATTAAAACAAGGAAAATTTACATAAGCAAGAAGTCACACACCATCAGTCCACCAGAAGGTCCAGATTTGAACCAGCCATTCTTGCCTGGTTCTTTCACCAGAGCTATAGAAGGAAGAACTGGCTTCTGGGTTTTATTCAGCCCCCAGGAGAAGAGCACTGCATAGTGTGCAAAAAAAATCCATCACTGTTTGTAAGGCTGTCACCCAAAGAGTAGCTAGGCTTTGTGGCTGTTATGTCATGGGTCCTGAGTTCTAGTCTGCCCTGTACTATTGTGTCGCCATTGTTTTAAAAAACAAACTAACACAGAGAAGTAGCAGCGCCTAGTTTAATTGGATAGAGAATTTGGACCCTGAGCTGATAAAATTGAAGGTTTAACTCCCATTTACAGCTAACAGAGATAATGATATGTTAAATGCGGTGTCCTGGGGTCTAGTGTGCCTTATGTCTTTCACCTAAGGATATCAAAGCACTTTTAAAAAGTTTTTAGTAGCAGTAGCAGGCATCAACCCTCTTTTCAAAATGCAGTAACTTAGGTAAGACAATAAAATTATTTGTGCCTAAGGTCGAACAACCCTGCAGTGGTTTAGTGGAGACCAGAACCCCATGTGCTCGTAACATCAGACCACTCACATGAAATACATTCACACTTCATTTCCAGATCTCATAGGAGAAACTGAGTCACAGTTTCAATGAAATACAAGCCAGTGCTGGGGATTTTTACTTATGCAGTTGGCATAGTTCTTGTAGTTACCAGTCACTTAACTGAACCAAGCTAGGAAGTGGCTCTGTTGCACCATAGGAGAAGAAATGTTAGCTCATGTCTAGGCTTTTCTCTCAAGCACCAAGGAACAGGAGTTTAATATGCGCCCACACTATGAAAGATTAAGTGCACAGGCCTCAGAATTGAGTTGCCAACTGATTCAGTGTCTTCAGTATGTGTAATGTAGAATTGGTGCACCCAATTAAGGTAACTCGAGCATGGATTGGGCCAGGTAATGAATGCCTAATAGTCTAGGTAATAGATTGTATTTATCGATTGCTGACATGATGATTAGTTCCTTGGCTGGGGAGAGTGTAGCAAATATTGCAAGAACGTACAACGGAAAGCATAGGGGCGATGTGTGTTAATGGACCAGTCAGTGCCCTAGCAGAGTGACAAAGAATAAAACCAGGCAGGCGAGCTTGTCAAAATGAGATTGGAAAATCTGGTCTTCACATCTTAACCCTATCTAGAAATATTTGTAATGCTTTGCTCGCAGCTGTAGTAGCAGGTTGCAAGACTAGGACGAAGCATTAACACCGTTTGTACCAGCACTTTTGCTTCCTTGTTTTCACATGCTCTACACAGCTTCTCACTTTAGTAGCAACACATTGCATTTTGTAAATGAGCACCTCTATGCCAACAATAAACGACCCTAAGGTGTTCCTTTTCCTTTTCCCAGGGATCTCATGGATAAAAACAGACATTCAAACAGATCTTCGCCGGCATCTGCTCCAGTGACCCACCAGATCAGCAACCTCCTCCGTAGCAACAGCCAGACCTCCAGTGATCCCATCCGACAAGTCAGCATCAGTGACAGGGAAAGGCCCAAAGAACCAGAGAGAGACCACCCTGACCGGCTGAGAGACCCTCCTCCCATCACAGAACACAAGATCAAAGAGAGCCGTTCTCCAGTGAAGGAAACTCCAAGCCATGATAAGAGATCCTCAGACGACAACACCAAGCCAGTAATCCAGTCTGTATCTCCCTACAGCAAACCTGCACTAAGTGAGAGCTTGAAACTGAGCAATTTAATGAACAAGGACATAGAGAGAAAGCCAGATCTTCCAAGTGACCTCCAGAAGATTAAGAATGACATCAAGGTCAAAGAGGAGCGCAAGGAGGACAGTGACGTGCTGGTGGTGGGGTCAGAACCTTCACAGCATTCCAGAACAGTTGAGCACCCCCCACCATCTTCCTTGCATGGATTACCATTGCCTCATTCTATGGCAGCCACTATGCCCATCTCCATGGGCAGCGTCCACCAGATGAACAACATGAATGTCCTCGACCGCAGTAGAATGATGACCCCGCTCATGGGAATGAATCCCTTGTCAGGAAGGGAGAGACTTCCACATCCTGGATTTTCATGGGACCCAGTGAGGGACCCATTACGAGATGCCTATCGGAGCCTAGATCTACACCGTAGAATGGACTTTCAGCTCCGGGCAGATCCCATCCATAGATTCCCTACCACCTCTGGATTTTATGACCACGAGCGCTCTTACAGAGACAGGGAACCACATGACTATAACCACGAGAACCTTCTTGAAGCCCGCCGGGAGCAGGAGCGGCTACGGCAAGCAGAGGAGAGGGAGAGGTTGCACTTACGGGAAGAACTTGAACGTGCCAGGATGCACCACTTGCACTCGTCCCCTATTGAAAGCCACCTGGCACACATGCCATCCTTCATGCCTCATCTAAGTGGGATGCATTACCCCAGACTCAGCCCATCCACTGCCATGCACAATGGAATCCTAAATAGGAACCCACCGACTGCCGCTTTGAGCGCACCCCCCCCTTTGGTACCAGCGAGCAGCACTAGACCTGCCTCCCCACGCCGGACTACCCCACTCACAAACTCAGAGTCCAGGGACTATTCCCCCTCTAGGAACCCCAAAGAAGTGGAGGCACGATAGTCCCAAACAAAACAGGATGAATTTTAAACTCACCTGTAAATATATATATATATATTTGGTTATATATATATAAAAAAAAAACTTTTACAAAATGCACTGCTGTAAAACTTTTTTTAAAATGTAAAATTTGTAGAAGTTAAGCACAGTTCCATAAATAATGGGGGTGTCGGGGGTTACAAACTTTCCAACCAGAAGGTTGCTGAGAATGGGAATTTAATATATAGGTATTGATTTATTTTTTTTCGTTTCTGTGCTAAGATGAGTTATTAAAAAAATTATCAAGTTTGTACATTTTTCCCAAATGAGAAACATTTTTAATGGATTTGTATTTTTTTAATTTTATGCTCTTTATTCACTTAAAGAGAAAGTTTGCTTTTGTTTTTAGTTACATTTACATTTTTAAAGGCCTCAGATCCTTAAGAAAAAAAATACCCAGGGTTTCTTAAAGTATTATTTATGGAAATACTGTAGTTTCTTACAGTCCACTGTGAGGTTTCACTGAGGCCACTTGATCACTTTTCTTGGTACTTTGGAACCGAAGTTAGATATCTATTAAAATATTAAATAATAATAATAATGTACAAAACTGTTTGTTTTTTGCCTTATTATATTATGCAGAAATTTAAAGAGGAATTTGTTTTGACTTCTTGTTTTAAACAAAAAAAAACAATCTGTAAATATTCTGTTAATATAAATGTACACCAATATTAAATTCTTAACATAGGTAGACTTTATAAAAAAATAATAATAATAATAATATGGTTTCTAGAACCACTCTCTGGTTATTTGTTAACATGGTTCCAACTCATACTCGTCACAGTCAGGGGGGGAAATACACCCTCAAAGCTCTAAGTGCAGCATCTATCTTTCAACTATGCAAGAACTCGGAGGCAGGTCTCGGTGGATGTCGGTGGGAGGAAGATTTTTACAACACAACCCAAAAACCAACCAATGATGCAAACCGAATGGCAATGCCATGTGAACAGAAAGAAGGGAGCTTGTGTTTCAGAGAGAGAGAGAGCGCCTGCGGTGGGTTTTTTTGTACAAACACAAGGGACAATCCACCGAGGAGAAAGAGAGACGCTTCTGGTTTCCTACTTCCCAAGCTGGCAAATAAAACCGATGGAACTGGCACAGTACACCGTGCGGCAGACCCTTTCTTTTTTTTTCCCCCCATGCCTTCCCCCCACCCCCCTTTTTTTTCTTTTTCTTTTTTTAATGTTGTGGGCAGGCTCGCTGGCAAGCAAGGACAATTTTCTGTGGACCCCTTGTGCTCATTGTGCAGTGTTCTTATTGGAATCTGTATACAAGACAAAGTAGAATTTTAGGAGTGCGAACAAAAGTCTAACGGTTGATTAAAAAAAAAATCTGATATATTATCTATAGTACATGAAACCCATATGCAAATGTTTGTTTCAGTGTGGTTCTGCCTTGAACTACTTTTTTTGGCATGATTTTTATTTTTTATTTCAAATCTTACTTTCATTCATATGTAAATTTTGCCATGTTTTACTTGCTGTACCCTCCCTCCCCTCCTTTTATTTTATTTTTCCAGTATCCATGTTTTATATATCCTGGGATTTTACTCTCTAGTTAATTCAGTCACCTGCTACTATTTTCTTTCCTTGACTCTGTATCTCGTTCCTCCCTTTCCCCTGTCCTCCCCCCTACATCCCCTGTAATTTTAAACATTCAGTTTCCTTGTAGATCAATGAAGATAAATACAACATTGATTTTGGATGAAAAAGGTAGTTGAGTGTTTGTGTGTCATACAGCCAGTCCTGTGTACTTTGAGGCTAATGGTTTATCGACAGATGTGCTGAGCCCATTAATGCCAGCAGTGCTTCGATGGCTCAGCCACTGTGGGCTGGGGGATTTTTTTATTTTACCTTGCCCTGACTAGCATTCCTTTACTTTATGCTGCTTCCTGCACAGCAGCTGTTAAGTTTCTTAGTTCCATGGCAACTCTAATATTTCTCTGAAATATCTGTGGCCAACGGGGAAGGTTCTTATATAAAGTTTATTTACCTTGGGCAGGAAGTGTGGCACTTTTTGCTGGCAGCTGGACTGACTTTAAAACAAGTGCAAACTCTGAAAAGTTATTGGTTTTATTCTTTTAAATCAACTGCCCTCGACCCCTCTGAGCTCCAACATACAGACGATGCATAAACTGTATGTGTTGCATGACACCTCTCTCTGGCTGGGAACAAAGCTAGCCTAACAACCTTGTAAAAATAATACAACACGCCACAGTTTCATAGACCGCCTCTGTGCAACAGCTTGCTTAAAAAGCAGTGCTGTCAGCATAGCAGTGGGAAGGGTGGCACGGTACAGCCCTCAAGCTCTGCTCTCCACAAGCAGTTTCAGTTACTTCCCCAGATGGCCCCTTAGGCTGGTGGCAAATATCTACAGGCAGAGAATGGCATTTTGACTTGGCCTAGCCCCTTCCTTTGGTAACTGATTTAACAGTGGCGGAAGTGCATTTTAACAGCACGTTAACAGCTTCTGTTTTTAAGTTTGCCTATGAATAAGTTACCCAGCATTTGGAGGGGGGAGGGGGATTAAAAGGAAGGTTCTTAATCTGATGAAAGGAGGCTTAAAATAAAAGAGGCATTAAAAATCCACACCTGCTCCCCCAGCCGAAGTCAGAGAGACAGACATAAAACACATGGTGGAAGTCAAGAATGTGTTAGCATCAGCACAGAGATATTAGCAAGTTTGGCTCACAGATAACATAGGTGTTAGAATTCTCTTCCGCAACCACTACCCTCTGTGCCTTTTTGTTGCCTCCATCAGTTCATTATATCACCGACCTCCATTAAAAAGAGTACAGCTCAATCTTGAATGTCCACCAGGAAGGTGGCGACATTTACTCCAGTGAAAGCTATGTTGTGTGGTGCAGTAACTTGTGGTCCATGTAAGACTTAACAAGTAGGCATTAGTTTCCAACTACAATAGAAATCTTAGGGAATTAGGTTATTGCCCCCACATGAATGCCAAAAATAATTCTTCCTGATTGATGTTGTGACAGAGCGAATCCCAAAGGAAGTCAGTGATTTGCCATTTACTGTATTATGAAGTATTACTGTTACACTTCCACATAATGACTCATTAATAATGCTACACTACAGTGGAATTCCTATGGAATTATATAGTACCGTACATCAGCTTTCACAGCAGACTAGTTCATCATGATTAATGGTATTATTATACTAAACTACTGAGGAAACGAACTGATTCAGCCCTGCTCCTCTAGCTACCCCAGAAGAGCTGCCTCTGAATAAGTGAGGGGGCTGCCAGGACAACTACACACGACACATTTCTGCCTCCTTTGAGCTTTCTGTGTTCTTTCATTTTTAGAGGGGTTTTTTAAATATACACACACACGCACGCTCTTCGATTCCCCTCCCACACTCTCCATTTGGGGTTTTTTCCGCATTCAGAAACTGCCTAAAGAGATTTCCCCCAATCACGTCACCATCCTACCCACACTTTCCAAAGAGTGGTCAATGATTTTGCCTATTTCTTCTCAGTCACATCTCTAGCAGACTCTTGCATGAGCCAGGAGCTCTACGTTCAGGAGAGAGCTTCAGAAAGGAGCAAAAGGCGAAGGGATTTGCTTGTATGTATTAGTGTCCCTACTGTCTGTGATACAAAGAGTACTTACGAACAGACCGGAATGCAGCTGGCTTCCTGGCAGGGTGGTTATGTAGCTGGTACAAGCCATTAAATTATTATATATTGAAGTTGGTTTCAATCCTTTTCATTGTCTGACGCTCCAACCTATGATAGGGTGGATGGAATTGAGGGGTTGTACTGGATTAAAGGCAGCAAGCCAATACCCAAATTGATGGGTGATTTTAGGGATTCTCCCACTATGTGGTATTACGTTCCTGTAGTCAAGGCATTCTGTTAAAGCCCTAAAATTTCTAAAATAGAAAAATCTATTTCTAAAAAATAGATTTTTTTTCTGTACAACTGATGGTGTGAGAGGTTTAGAAGACGTACACACGGCCCCCAAACTCCTCTCTCTGGGATCCTAATGCATATCCCATCCGTGTTTGTTTCAGAATGTAAGCTCTTCAGGGAAGGTCCTGTCTTTAGACTTGTCTTTGCTGCGTTCCTCCGCTTGGCAGCAATGAGGGAAACATGGTGGACATGGGGCCCTGCCATAGGGTGAAGGACATTGCTGAGGTTTCACTTACTTACTGTGTCTGCCCTCCCTCCCCCCACCAAGAGTCAGTTGGAGAAGGGGGTTAATAAGAGCTTCCTTTGGGGAAGAGAAAGCAGCTAGCTATCTTCATTCTACCTTACACATTCATTACTAGAAACGTAGCCACGACCCATTGGAAGAAAAGTTCTTTGATCTCAGAGTGTGCATGTTTGCCTTGTTGGTCCAAATGCAAAGGATGGAGAAAAAATTCAGATGCGATCTTGTATTGGACCAGCTTCTGGGGGTGAGAGCATGCAAACTTTCAGGCATGTAAGGAAGTGGATAAGAGGGTTAATAGCAGCAGCACACTTAACCTGTAATGTCTGAGGAGGAAGGGCCCGGTGTGGCCCGAAAGCTTGCAGATTCTCAGACAGAAGTTGGTCCAGTAAAAGAGAGCATCTGAATTACTTTGAGATTCTAGAGAGAGGCCCCGATCCTATTCCCTGCTGAGCTTGTGTGGAGCGGTGTGCGCGTGGTTTCCACAGGGCTCAATGCACCCCCTGTGGGGGTGCTGCGCGGTTGCACGCAGCTTAGACGTGTGTACCGCTCCGCGCGGGCTCCACAGGGAATAGGATTGAGGCCACTGGATCTCTCCTTGAGTCATGAATAAGTAGAAACACAAGCCTCCCCTGAGCCTCGCTTGCTGGAAGTAAACTGATCACTACTCCCAGGAAATGTCATACTTAATGGCAAAAAGAAATGCTTGGAAGATCCCATGTTCCTCAGTAAATTCCAGTCGCTAATTCCTGACCACAATTTGGACGGCAACCTCTTGGCTTAGTGACAGATTTAATTTGACTTTCAGCCCCTCACAAAAAGAGCTGCTGCTACGATGCTAACCTTGAGCTCTCGGGAAGGCCGAGAGCAAGCTGACAGGCAATAAGATTGGATTGTTTTGTTGGTTTTCCTCATTTCTGCAGGTGCTTCTGCGGAGGCACTGTCTCTCGGCTGATGCTTGTGCACCGTATTACCCAGTGAAACGGCGTATTCAGCTCTCCCTATCCCTCCACTTCTCCTGGGATCTTGCAGGCGATAGCTTTGTATGGATCAAGATGATGCCTGGGAGGGTAATAAAGACATAGTCACACACAGTTAAACTGACTTGCCAGCTTCACTCAAGTTTTCCACAGCTATTAATTAGCACTGGCATTAGCTCTGTAATACCATCAGCATCGACAGTGTTTTACCAAAATAGAGACACGACAATGGGGTCTCGCAAGATAGCTGGAGTACTGCTTGGTTTGCAATAATATGGAGTTAGCTCCTCTTTGGCCTCCACATCCCAAAAGAAATCAAAAAGCTTAGAAATGCCATTAGCCCTAGGAGTTCACAACCCTTTAAACTACCAGGATCAATATTTTATCAGGAAGATGCCATTTCTGGTAACGTTCTGTATTACACGGAATAGAAGGCAGAGGAGGAAACAGCCGGCTGAAATTACAGACTTCCATTTCAGAACACATTGAAAAGCCAAACAGTGGTTTGAGGCCTTAACCTGGGAGGGTATATTTGAAAACCTATCAAAGCCACATGCAGCTTAAGGAAAGGGGTGATCATCCAGCACCTGCTATTAACAGAATAGCTAGAACAATCTGTGCAGAAGTGGCTAGGAGACCTCGTTGCAGGCGTCAAGGAAGCAAAGAGAGGGTAATAGCAAGGCAGTTTCATGATGTTCATGCAAGAACTTTCTACACTTATTAAGCTTCTCTGTTTCAGCAGCAGGTCAAACTAGGGCTACGTAGGCCTGTCCTCTCTGTTCCTTGAGAATTCTATTTCTTGGTGGCCATTCAGAGGAAGGATCATAATAATCAGGGACACGTGCTCACTGTGGTTTCTTCATAGTCCCTGATCATAAGCCCCTTGGATAGAGACCAGTCTCTAATTAGGATTGTACAGCCCCAGATACATTGGGTAAAAACAGACATGGGGCCCAGCTTGATGCGTGCTCTGTTGAGCCATGAAAAAACCCCTCTCCTCATTTCTAGGCCTGGCTCTGTGAGTGGCTGAGTGGGCCGTGCGGAGCAAGCCAAATGTGTAGCGGCCCGTTTGTTTCACTCACGTGTGGGCGGCCATGAACCCCCACCTGCCCCCCAGTTGAGTTGCTCATCTGAAAACACCCAAGGATGGTTCCGCACCTCAGCAGCCAACAGGGTACTGCCTGCTCTGACTGAGCATCACCTTTAAAATGACAGCAGCTGCGGTAGCTTCCAAACAGGAAAAGCCTTCTGCTTCATCCCTTGTCATACGCTCAGCCAGCTTGTCCGGTATTTAACTGGTCTTGCTAGCCGGCGGCTCCTCCAAGCCCAAATAGAAACCAAGCAGCAGCACAACGTCAACACCAAAAAAAGGTTAATGGAAATGAGGGACTCCAGCGCTGGTGGAGAGGCACGACATGTCATCTTCACTCTGTGGAGGTGGGGAAAAGCTGCGTCTGCCCTTCTCACTCCAACTCCCCTGGCAGAAAGCAAGAGAACTCATTCCCCTGGAAAGGACAGCCTGGCTATCGGCCTTTTTCAGGTTATAAAAGCACTGTAGCTCAGAGGCATTTAAAATGGGAGAATGAAGACAAACTAATGAAGTTACCTATCTAATAATTAGATTGTAGATAGCATTGTTTGCCCATGAGATACAACATACTTTATGAATACTACTATACCCAGCACCAGAGAGAGCACCTAAATGAACATAAGGACATAAATAGTGCCATACTGAGTCAGACCAATGGTCCATCAAGCCCAGCATCCTGTCCTCCGACAGTGGCCAATCTCGATCGCATGGGAGAAGAACCAACAGGCACAATGGGCAATTCATTCCCTGTTCACACCCAGCTCCCGACAGTAAGAAGTTCATCCCAGAAGTTACTTGGTTAATAGCCATTAATGAACTTCTCTAAGAACTTATCCAGTTCTTTTTTAAACCAAACTATACTACTGGCCTTGACAATGTCCTCTGGCAACAAATCCCATAAATTAATTATGCATTGAATGAAAAAGTACTTCCTTTTATTTGTTTTAAATCTGCCAGCAGCTAGTTTCATGGAGTGTTCCTTGTTCTAATACTATTTGAGAGGGTAAATAACCATTCCCTATCTACTCGTTCCACACCACTCAAGAGTTATAAACCTCTATCATGTCCCTTCTCAGTCTTCTCTTTTCTAAGTTGAAGAGACCCAGCTTGTCAAGCCTTTCTTTGTACGCAAGCCGTTCCATGCCCTTTATCATTCTCGTTGTCGTTGCCCTTCTCTGTACCTTTTCTAGTTCAGATATGTCTTTTTTGAGATGGGGCAACCAGAACTGCACACAATATTCCAGGTGCGGTCACACCATCGATTTGTATAGAGGCATTATGACATCCTCAGTTTTATTCAGTTTTAAACAACAGGGAATGGATCCCCCATTGTGATCTGTTGGGTGTTTCTCCCAAGCCACCATAATTGGCCACTGTCAGAGAAAGGATGCTGGGCCAGATGGACCATTGGTCTGACCCAGGATAGTGGTACTTATGTTCTTATTCTCTATCCCTTTGTGAATAACTCCTAGCATTGTTTGCTTTTTTGACTGCTGCTGCACTCTGGGCTGAGGATTTCAGTGTATTGTCCACAATCACTCCCAGATCCTTTTCCTGAGTGGTAACTCCTAGCTTAGTACCCAGCATTGTGTACTCATAGTTTGCATTATTTTTCCCTATGTGCATCACTTTGCACTTGTCCACATTAAATCTCATCTGCCATTGAGATGCCCAGGCACCCAGTCTCGTAAGATCTTGCTGCAGTTCTTCACAATCTGCTCGTGTTTTAACTACCTTGAATAACTTGGTGTCATCTGCAGATTTGATCACCTCACTCTTAACGCCCTTTTCCAGATCATTAATTAATACATTAAACAGAACCAGTCCTAATACAGATCCCTGAGGCACACCATTTTTTACATCTCTCCATTGTGAAGACTGACCATTCAGTCCTCCTCTTTGCTTCATATCCTTTAACCAGTTACCGATCCATAGTAAGACGCTACCTCCTATCCCATGACTTTTTAATCTTTTATGTGGGACCTTATCAAATGCTTTCTAGAAATCCAGGTACACTATATCCGGGTCTCCCTTGTCCACATGCTTATTTATACCCTCAAAGAATTCCAACAGATTAGTGAGGCATGACTTACCTTTGCTAAATCCATGTTGACGCTTCCCCATTAAGCCATGTTTATCAACAAACCCAGTAATTCTGTTCTTAATGATAGTTTCCACCATTTGGTACAAAATGAGGTATGAGATTTTTTCTTCTACAGAGCACCCTGCCCTGAAAACACTCTCCAAGCCAGACCAATTTCAAGCCTCAAACTCTGAGAATCATGACATGCTCTAACTCTGAGCGTGTTCCCATTGTACTCATATGACCGTGGGCCTAAATCCAGAGCTTGCCATTCCCAGACCTTTGAAACCATCCTCCCCAAGCCAGAAACTTTTGCTTGTCTAGTCTTATATCCCCTGCTACATGAAATAGGTTTTCCAGACTCACTAACCATGCTCAAAAGATTGATGATGGTTCTTGGTTTTTACTTCACCAGCAGAAACGTTTGTTCCTTCAGAGCATTTTCAGTAGATAAAAGGGGAAGGACTTGGCTGTCTCTCAAGCAGCCCCTGGGATCTATGTTTCCATGATGGCAAGTGGCATCCTGTCCACCATCACCAGGATTATGAACTGAGCAAGACAGCTGGAGCAGTAACTCCCAGTTTTCCTCTCAACAACATGATCATTAAAGGAGTGCTCTTGGGGGAGGGGGACATTAAAACTCCTCTGTTATTTGTGGGGGATGGATTTTGAGATAGGTTTTTCATTTTGTTGCGCCAAACTCCATCTTGGTCAAGGAGGTTATATTGCTTGCAAGGTTATTTGAATTCAAATTCTCACTTTTCCAGAGAAATCCTCTGAGACAGGGTTGTCAGATCAAACATTTTAAAAATAGGGACACTACAGAACTGAGGATTACTGCAATAAGGGACATCCATTATATTCCATGGAGCTATGACGTTCAGAATAAGGGTCCAACAGAGATGTAGGAAGAGACCCAGCTTCACAGCATTGTCCCTGTTGTCAGTAATAGGGAAAATATAATGAATACGGATCCCTGGTCATAGGGCTCTGAAATAAGGGACGTTTCCTTAAAATAAGAGACAGCAACCTACTTTAAAGGATAAGTGCCCCTTACTTTGAGTCTTACCAGGCCCCTTTCTCTCCCAAGGCAAAACTGGTCATTTCAGTTACACTGTGACTCGTTCTGTCTCCTTAATTTGAGAAAACTTAGCAGCTGATCATGATCCTTTGCAAGGCAATTTCTTTACATCTGGATGGGATTAAGGGCCTGCAACTTTCCTTCTGTTTTAACATGGGCTCGCAGTGTGGAAAATTCTATGTCCTGGTAAGCATGACTTTTTCTCGGCAGTGCACTTTATACTGTGCTTGTCACCATGATATCTTCACACCTTCTCAGCAGGAGTTGGCTGGGACTCTAAATCCAAAATAGATGTAGGTCTGAGCCAGAATGGTATTCTCCAACCAGGCTCTGAACTGTGAGATTAATTCCAGACCCAAACTTGGGAGACAGAGGGTTTGGATCAAGGCTTTATCTCTATAATGAGCTGAACATAAAAGGGAGAACTGTGAAGGGGGAGACCCAGATGGAAATTCTCCAAAGCTTAGACATGTTCTATTTAAGCACGTTTTATTAGCCCGTGTTGGTTTAGTAGGGTGGCCAGAGATGCACATTTTAGAGGACACATGAGAGATACAGGTTGCAGGACTGCATTAGAGCCACTGCAGCCCTGCAACCTGTATTTCTCATAACTGGCCTCTAAAACCTACATATCTGGCTACCCTATGGTTTAGTAAAAGGAAAGACTGCCACCAGCGCCCACCTTAAGCATACTGTCCTACACAGGCTTTCCGATACCACCGCATCAGAGCAATGGCCACTCACTCCCTCAGATGCTTTAGAGCAGGAACATTTCCCCCTCCCAGCAGGAGAGGACACACACTGAACATGGGTACCTGCTTTAGAGCAAGGGGAGGGTTAAAAAGTCCTGACTACACCAGTGCGGTCGTACAAGATTGAAGTTGTGGTGTGGTCCTTGAAGGCATTAGTCTGGGGGGATCTCAACATTCACGCCGACGCCGATCTCGGGGGGGTGGGGCGGAGTATGAGTTAATGGCAACCATGGGCCTGTCCCAGATGGTCAGCGGCCCGACACACCAGAGGGGACATACTCTCGATCTCATGTTTTGCACTGGCCTTGAGGCAGATACTCCGCTATTGAGGGAGATATCAATGGTGCCCTTGTCATGGTCGGATCATTATCTCCTACGAACCTCTTTCTCAGCGCATGCTGCCCCTGGAAGGGTGTGCAGCCAATTCGAATGGTTTGCCCCCAGAGGCTAATGGAACCGGAACAGTTCCGGTTGGCCCTCGGGGAGTTACCCTCTAACCTCGACAACCGTCTCATCGATGACTTCGTCATACTATGGAACACACTGTTGACTGACTGATCGGATGGCTCCTAGACATCTGCTGCCCAGGTGACAGCACTGCAGGCCTCCCTCCACCCTGGAGTGGAGTCATCTACGCTGTACTATTTGTCATATGACCTACGGGTCGCGACAAAATTAATTAATGTGAATTTGGAGTCATCTACAACACACTGTGATAGGTTTGTGCATTATTTTGTGGATAAAATTGCTCGGATTCACTATGATTTCGATGCTGCACTTATTACACTAGGAGAACTAGAGGTTATTGAAGTCACGTCTTGTCCAGTTTTATGGGATCAATTTCAGTTGGTGACACCTGCTGATGCGGTCAAGACCCTTGGGGCTGTTAGAACCACCTCTTGTGAATTAGATCCATGCCCATCTTGGCTAATTAAATCTTGCCGGGAGACAATGGGGCCGTTGCTGGCCGGGGTGGTCGGTGCCTCCCTTCGGGAGGTCAGAGTGCCAGGCTGTCTCAAAAAGGCAGTGGTGCAGCCTCTGTTCAAAAAACCATCGCTTGACGTTGACTCCCTTGCCAGCTATCGATCTGTCTCTAACCTTCCCTTTTTAGAGAAAGTTATTGAGCGTGTGGTGGCTCAGCAGTTGCAGGGGCATCTCGACCTCATCGGTTTTCTGGATCCCTCGCAGTCAGGATTTCATCCGGGTTATGGCATGGAGACTGCGCTTGTGGCCTTAGTGGATGATCCGCACCAAGAGATGGACCGGGACCACTCAACCCTGTTGGTCCTATTAGATCTGTCAGCTGCTTTTGATACGGTGGCTCACGAGATGTTGGTGGCACACCTGCGGGAATGTGCAGGGGTGGGTGGGACTGTTCTTGAATGGTTCCGCTCATTCCTGACCGGGAGAACCCAACGAGTGGTACTCGGGGAGTGTTTTTCATCATACCGAGACCTCACGTGTGGTGTCCCACAGGGCTCGGTGTTGTCCCCCCCTCTTGTTCAACGTAAACATGCAGCCTCTCAGCGAGGTGATCAGGAGGTTTGGCGTATGGTGTCACCAGTATGCTGATGACACTCAGCTATACCTCTCTTTTTCAACCGACCCAGACCCCGCAGTCTCCATGCTTATTCGATGTCTGATGGCTGGGGGGGATTGGATGAGGACTAATCAACTGAAGCTGAATCCCAACAAGACAGAAGTGATGCTGGTAGGGAAGGCGATGGAATTAACAGCCACCACCATTGATGGGATCTGTCCTCCATTGGTTCCCCAGGTATGGAGTCTG
This sequence comes from Sphenodon punctatus, assembly GCA_003113815.1. Lineage (NCBI taxonomy): Eukaryota > Metazoa > Chordata > Lepidosauria > Sphenodontia > Sphenodontidae > Sphenodon > Sphenodon punctatus. The sequence goes on from QEPC01011180.1 coordinate 1,328,806, forward strand.
GGGGTACTTCTCAATGCGCAGCTCCACCTGGATGCCCAGGTGGAGGCTGTGGCAAGGAGTGCCTTTCGCCAATTACATCTGGTATGTCGACTTAGGCTGTACGTGTCGGACTCTGACCTGGCCACCATCATTCATGCTTTCATCATCTCTAGACTAGACTATGGTAATGTACTCTACGTGGGGCTACCCATGGTGACGGCCCGGAAGCTGCAGCTGGAGCAGAATGTGGCGGCCCATCTCCTGGTAGGACTGGGCTGCCGGGAGCACATTACACCAGTGCTCTGCTCTCTGCACTGGCTGCCAATAGTCTTCCGAGACCGATTCAAGGTGTTGGTTTTAACCAATAAAGCCCAAAATGGTCTGGGCCCTGCCTATCTGCGAAACTGCCTCATGCCCCGGTCCTTGTGGTCCCCTGAGTCTTCCGGGGGGCTACACAAGGGAGGGCATTCTCGGTGGCTGTGCTGAGGCTGTGGAACTCCCTTCCGGTGGGGCTGCATCTGACCTCAGACCTCCCCTCCTTTCGTAAAAGCTGCAAGACCTGGCTGTTCTGCTAGGCATTTGGCGGGGGAGATGGGGGGGGGGGGAGAAGGATGAGGGTATAATAGTCTGTTTTATAGTTTTATGATTTTAAGTGTTGATGTACACTGTTGTGAGCCGCCCGAGCTGCCTGTGGCAGGAGAAGTGGAATACTAAATGCTTTTAATAAATAAATAAATTAAGTAAAATAAGATCATCACGTGACAGAAATGCACACACGTCACCTTTTGCACATCCCAACAAGCTTGCTGTATTACCTCATGCAGCCTCTCGCACAAGGCCCGGCCAAAAATGTGCCTCTGTGTTCGCTAATGAATTGGTTTAATTGTCTGTCAAACCCCAGAGCAGCCAAAACTAACAAATTAAAGTTTACAATCCTGTGGTCTTATTTACAAGGGGATAATACAGAAACTGTTGATTTTGCAAGATGTTTGAGTGAGCCGAGAGAAAGTTATGGACACTATATAATATATAATAAAACATTACTTTTAATGGGAAACACTGCCAGTGAGTTTCTGCCGTTAACCCGCTCTATTGTTTCAGGTCGGCCTGGCTGCCAACCCAGCAGGGCAGCAGGGTGTTGATCGGAGCAGATGCTGGCTTCACAGCTACGATAGCTTGAAGTCTCTATGTGCTAGGAGAGTTTTAAAATATCAGTATGGTGGTAGCATAGCAGCATCCTTGGAAAGAAGGAAAGGGCCAAGTTGGGGTTTCCTAGGCCGCAGAATGTGCTGGAGGAAACACAGCACATGCTGTGTGGCACTAAGAGATTCCAAGAAGCCAAAATGTCTCCTGGTGGCTACGTAAATGTGTAAGACCACCTCCTTCCCTATGCGCCATCACGGGTATTTTCAGATGTGATGCTACCATGGGTGGCCAAGCTTACTCCGGCATGCTTTCATCACCTCTAGATTAGACTATGGTCTACTGATGCACCCATGGTAGCATCACGTTTGTTCCCGCCCACCCGATGTTTCCTGCGGGTGAGAACAAACTTACCCTGGACCGTGGCAGGGCTAACTCTAGGATGTGTGCTGGGCTCCTTGCTGTCACGGGGAAGGGGGAAACTTATGCAGGGGAAGATGGAAGGGATCGTTTGGGGAAGGGTAGCGCCCTCTTGTAGGCTGCTCGAGGCAAGGGCGATTCCGACCAGTGCTCTAGGATTGCTCGCGGGAGTAATGTGCCCGTCAGGAGAGAGTGGTGGCCCTGGAATCTACAAGAGATTAGGCTTCTATCATCATAGGGTGCCGAGCAGATGGTACTGGCGTGCCCTGTCTCATCTTGCAGCCTCACACACACCCTAAGCACACCACGGGGTAGGGAGAAGTCTCGTGCTGGGTGTGAGGATCGAAAGGGTATGGAACCAGGAGCCACAGGGATCGGGGAGGAAGGTCAATCACGCAGACCGGGAACGGATGAAGCCCCGGAGGGGGAGGGGGGAACATACACTCGCTCAGTCACTCTCTGACTCACTTTCTGACTCACACTACGGGGGAAAACACTAGGGATCACAACACTCACCACACACCAAGACGTCGTACTGCAGTCACTCATTGCTCTGCCAGGGAAGGGAGGAAGGCAAAGGGGCTCAGGAAGGATTCAACACTCCAGAGATCAAAAACAATGCTCTCACAACAAGGGGCCAGTTTCTCTGATCACCGGCACTGTGTGCTTCACAGCGCCGGAGTTTATACTGTCGGTCATCCCCATCCCCTACCCCCCGGCATGCTTGTAGGTGCAGGGAGCGGCCCGCCCCTGCGCTCTGCGGCACCACAGAGGGAGATCCCAGCGTCTGGCGTTGCTGTGGGGTCGGCCGGGAATCCCCAAGAACACCCGCCTGGCCTGGGGCATCCGCTGAGGTGAGCGAAGCTGTGGGAACTCCCGGGGACAGGGGCCTCCAGCGGGCCGGTGTCCCCCACAATCGATACCCGGGGCGCCGGGGTGATCCTGACACTTGTCAGCGCACATCCTGAAGTTAGCCCTGCTACATTTCGTGGTAGAGCGGCCGCCACATCTGCCGGCATGCTCTACCTAACGCCGACCCATGGCCGGAGCTATTCTGGTCAGGCGCAGCGGCCTCATAGGGCACAGGGGCGGGGCCGTGCAGACCCACGTCTGCACATCCCCTGCCCTCGCCCCAGCATGTCTGTTCAGCAGCCAGGCTGACTCCTGCCAGTGGTGAGAGCTCTCATCACAGGCAGGATCAAAGCAGGATTAAATCAATTAAAATTAGGTAAGACTAATGAGCAAAATCAATTAAAAATCAATTAATGAGTACACACACAGACAGTACACTCACACAGTATTCAAAACACACACACCCACAGAGAATATTCAAACACACACACAATCATACACACACACACACACACACACAATATTCAAACAAACACACACTCAGACACATACACACACACACAACATTCAAACATCCACACACACTGTTGTTGCTGCCACCGATGTTGCTGTTTGCAAATGTCCCTCAGGCATTTCCTGAATCTGCCATGCTAGGACTACATTTCCCAGCATGCCAGATTCAGGAAATGGCTGGACCTGGCATGGGTGGAGGGACATATGCAAGTAGTAACTGGCAGCAGCAGCATAGGCTGCAGAGCAGCACAGGCATAGGCGCTGCAAGGCAGGGTGAGTGGGGCATTAAGGAAGGTACGGGTGGGCAGAGGGACCAGTGGTAGTTCCTCTCCCTCCACCCCCACCAGGTTGCCGAGGGTGGGGGCTTAGGCAAGCTTGAGTGAGTTTGTGTGGCCCGCAAACGTCCGCCCAGGCCACAGAGAGGCGGGTGAGGGTTGTACAACAGAGGAAATTGCTCCGCAGGCTGAAGGTTCCCCACCCCTGCTGTATCTGACAATGTAAATGCTTCAGAGGAAGTTCACATGGGATGTGGATGGGTCCACCCTTCCATTCAGTCCCTGCCTCTGGCAGCTGGAAGTTAGCTCCCCCGCACTTCTTGGCTAATAGCCACGGATGGACCTATCTTCCATTATAACTTTTTCCAGCTCAGTTATACTATTGGCCTTCACAATATCCTATGGCAAGGGGGTTCCACCTGTGAATAGTGTGACAGCAGTAATCCCTTCAGAAGGCTCTCTTTTCTGTCCCCAGCCATTTGGTGTGGAAGGAGAAAGGCCATAGGCCCATCCCTCTGGCAGGTAAATGGCGCTTGTCAGTGGCAGAGCTCCTGAAGGGGCTAGTCCCAGAGTTCTGTTCTACATCTTCCTGCTCATATTCCTCTCGTCGTGGTGCTCTCCCATGAGAAACAAACCCAGTGCCACATCTCGGCTTATACCCCAGAATGAATTTGAGCCAGTCATTCTCAAGCAGAGGGGCATGGCAGGTATGGGGGGGAGGGGTACACCTAGTTCCGCTCTGACCGTTTTTAAACGAGACTCAACTACCCACTCGAATGCTTGTATGAAGGTGGTGTGAGTGGGTGCGCGCTCCCATGACCACGCACAGAGCACTGGCGGAAAAAACGGAGTGCGCCATGCGGGGGCAACCAAAAAACTAAATGGAAGCCAATGCCCACACATCTACAGCCCACATGAACGGTGGCAGCCAGCCATGTCAGGTGAGTGGTCCGCCATTCAGAGGCACTGTGGGCGGGAAAACAGCTTTTGCACGGCATAGGAATCGACCGGGAGTGCTGGGGAGCCTGGATTCCCCAGCATTCGGCCAGGACATGTCTATTTTAAAGGCCAGCCCTGCCTGCTTCCTCCTCCCCTATGACCTGTGGCAGGAGGAGTGCATGGGGGTTGCCGCAGTGCCACCCAGGAGCCCGCCCATTAGAATCCCTCCCCATGCACGCCATCTGAGTGGACACGCTCTATGGCTGTTCCACTCAGCAAACATGGACACGCACCTCCAGCCGTGCTTGTTTAAAAATGGCCTCTGCCTCAGCAAGAGGAAATTTCCAAAATGATGGGGTAGCAAGAGGTTGAGAGAGTCACACGAGTTTCCAGACGAGATGCTACCCCACCTGGCCGCCCGGGACCCACAGATCCAACCACCCATCTGACGGTGGAGCAGCCGGATGCACACTCCCAGGAGCCACAGATCTGGTATAATCCATGCAGGGCAGGCCAAATGGATGCATGGCAACAGGCAGGCACGGAGCCCCTGCCCTTATGAACAGGGGCGGTCAGCCATGCCAGTAGACAGGTCCGCCAGTACCATGGAGGCTCACGGCCCCACAGCCATCACAGCCCGGCTGGATTGCCTGCTTGGACTTTGCTGTGATTTCCTTCCCCCGTTCCCTTTCTCTGCAGCTTATCGTGCACTTTGCTCCCTGCTCTCCGCATTCTGTGAGTAGCGTGTTGGGATTCCTGTGTGTCCTGCCTGGTATGCACCTCCGTGGTTGGCTGGGCCTGGCAGGGGCTGCACTGGCTCCCAGACTCATGGTAAGGAAGGGGTTAATGGCTGCTGTGGCTTCATGTTTCTGTGGCTGTGTCTCATGGCAGGCGGCGGGCTACTGGGTGGGGCTACGGCTGCCCATGTGATGTGTTTCCGGGGCCGGTCCATGGCAGGGGGGTGCATGACGTCCGTTTGTATGGCCGCGGTAGCTCAATTAGGAGCCGCCCATTTGAATTGCTCCCCGCGCTCTCCACCTGGGTGGGTCTCTGCAGCGGTGCCACTGAGCAGCCACAGACCCTAATCCCCATCGCCTGGCTCATTTGAAAACATGCAAAGAAAAAAGGGAACAGAGGGTGTGTGGTGGGAGGAGGGGACTCAACCGCCATAGGACAAGAGAAAGGAAGTGTAAAACGTTTGAGAATCACTGATTTAAGCTATACTCGATTTCAGGATGCATTTAGCAACGCTCAAGGGGTGCCCTGCTCTGTTTAAACAGTTTTCTGCTACTGCTGAAGGAGGAACTTTATCAGAACCAAATGGTACTAACCAGAGATGGCTGAAAGTATGGCAAATATAGATTCACTTTGCCAAAGGCAAGAATTAGGGGCATGAGAGACCGTTGCAACATGTTTGGGGGGAAGGAAGGGGGTGGTAATAATTTCAAGTCTTTGATTAACCACAAGCCATTGATACTAAGAAACACTATATACACACCTCCTCAACAGGTGTTAAAGTGAATGGAGCGCAAGGAACTAATTGAAGTAGAAGTTCATTTCTAAATCACACATCTTTAGCTTGAAAAACAGCATATTAGGCCGGGGTGATTTAAGGTGTGTAAGAGGTGGCTTTATTTTATTTGTATTTATTTATTTAAACAGTTTTCTATCCCGGTTAAGAAATCCCTTTCTTAAGAGGTGTGCTCAGAGAGAGGAGGGTCCAGATCATGGATCTGTCCTTGTGTACATGCCCTCACCTCTGCTCCCTTCCCCTGAGCTCAGTTTTTCACTGCTTATTGCTTGGGATTAGGAACTGGATCCAAGGGCCACATAAGAACTAGCTGCCAGCTCCATTTGGTCCCCGGGACTGAGGTTTCCCACCCCTGATACAAGGCATGGAAACTTGCATATCTGAAAATATTCTTGGGGCCCAAGATACTGAAAGCGACCAGAAATAGCACCAATGGTGGTAAAATCTCTTATCCCCATGGTATGAGAGAAGCCAACGTTTCTAATCAATGACTTGTTTTTCTGATGGCTCTTGTACAAACAGGCTCTGTAACAAAATGTATGCATACAACTAGTCTTCCTGCATGGGGGTGGGGGCTGATGGTCAGAACTGGGACCCTTTGTTTGTTCTGGGGAAACCAGATTGGTTCTGCTCTGTTTACTCCCTACTATCTGATCTATACAGAAGGGCAAATTTACTGTAGATTTCCCTACATTAGAAAAACTTCACCTTCAACTAGACTTTCTGCAGGTAGTTGCGGGGCTACATGAATCGGTCCAGGGAACTCTGACCTTCCGCTTCTATAAAGATTTACTAGGGACTGGGAGGGATCCAGTTCTCTCTCTCCCCCGCCATCCCCCTCAGCTGAAGTTTCTCTTTATTCCTCTGTTTAAAATGTAACGTTGTTGGGTCTGACATCACACTTTTAACAAATCAAAACATTTCAGTGCTAGCATTCTGCGGGATGATCCGAGGTCAGATCCCCGAACTGAGACTCATTAGTCTTGTCTTTTGTGAGAGTAGAAAGGCTGTGTCCCACTCTCGCCCCCTTCCCTCTAATTAAAATTAAAGTATTTCCTGACCAAAAGTCATTCCTGCATTCATTCATATCAATTCTTTTCTGTTTGGATAAACCATGCTCCAGTACTCAGAGGGTGTTATGTACACAAACCATAAACTCTTTAACGATTGTGCAGTTGTGTTATGACTGGCTGGGCAGGCTCTACAAAGTGGATCTTGGCAAAACTGTGCATGGAGTTCAGAATCATCAGTCATGTGCAATTAGATATTTAAAACACTTGATGGAACATACAGTTCTTAATGGAGAACTGCGCCGAGGGAGATTGGGAATTCGGAAAAGAAGAGGCGAGGTGTCACATGGTACCATGGAAAAACCTGTCAGCATCAACGTTATTTTATTTACTTTATTTTTAGTTAGTTTTCACGGGTGAAGTAATGTACTTAACTAATTAAAGACTGCATCTATAGATATAACCCTGTTATATTTATACCAGAGACCAATGATCTATCCTTGACACACTATTTATAATATACAGTTAGCAGATAATTTAAATATTATTCTGTTTTATATGATTTATTTAACTATGTATAATGTAGGAATGGACCCTCATGTTTAGACACTGAGGGCGAGCCAAACTAATAGCTAAAGGCGTAGGTCCTGCCTAGGCAAGAGGGACCATTTACTGGAAAACTAAACTTATTTCCAGATGGTTAGTAACAACTGTACAAAAAGCAATAAAGCCCCCTCGCATCCTCGTAACTGCTGGGAATGCAGCAACTGGTTAGTGAATATTAATGATAAGGACCTCTTCCCCAGCCATGCGGGAGCCAAGAAGAGCCATATTGCTACATTGTTGCTATGGATGCGGTATCCATGGGCTAATTCCATCAAGGTTTGTTTGAAAATCTAAAAACTTAATGTACTTCCAAATATGACACTTTGTAAAACTCACATGCGTCTCTTAAAATATGCCAATGAGCTTTTCCTCATTGGCCAGTTTTAGGGTCTTTGTCTAAACCCTATAAATGTACCTGGGGTGTCACCCGCACACCGGACTCCTTTCCCGTAAACTGTTGGGTCTCCCAGCGCTGGAGCTTGATCGCGACTTGGTCTAACTCTGATAAATAAACTTACTTTATTTGGGCATTCAACCTTATGTCTAGCTCTCCGTGTCTGACCTCTTGGGAGCTGGCGATCCGGCCAGACTACAGTGGTTAATCCTAACATATAATGAAGATTATCCTCTAATAGTGGAACATCGGTTTATTGCTTTCCTTAAAGGCAAGGAAATTAGTTACGAACAAAATAGCAATACGGATGGTTCTACCTACCGTTGAGGGCTATAGGGTGGAGCTCCTCTGAGAGCCTTGGATCCTACCGCGACTGATATCGCCACTGCTACTGTTGCCAGAACTCCCTCAGTGTGATTAGCACCTAAGCAGCCTGCCCTGAGCCCTTGCTGCTGCTGTCTGCATTAGTATAATGAGAGTAGGCACATGTGCAGAAAGCTGCTCTCTGCATCTGCCTTCTGCACATGTGCCTGCTTTAATGGTGAGGAAGACGGCACAGCAGGGGTGGCAGCAGGAGCGGGAAGAGAAGCCTCCCCTGGACTGCACTGCTCAGGCACGTCTGTTGGGACTTCAGGAATTTCGCCCCCAGCATGGTGCCACAGTTCAGCACAGCAGAGATTCTGAAGGGGGGGCTTGAGGACTCCCTGTAGTCCCCTATGGAGTCCCCCAGCCAATAGCCTTGCTTATAGCCTGGCTGAAGGGACGATGGAGACAGCGCCCCCAGCCAATCACAGCAAAGAAGAGCAGCAGGAGGAGATGGAGCCATTTCCCCACCTGCCCCAGAGTTCAGCCCAACCAAGTGGAGCTGAAGAAAATGGCCACTGGAGCTGTGACCAGGTGAGTCTCCATATCCTCCCTTTCCTTCTCCTCCCTTCTCTCTCTCCTCTCATTTAGACTCCCCCTCCCCCTTCCTTCTTCCCACCCCTCTTATTTGGATTCCCCTGCTTCTGCTTCCTTCTCCCCTTCTCCACTCTTGTTTGGACTCCCCTCCCCCTTCCTCTACCTCCCTCCACCCTCCCATTTGGGTTTCCCCCTTTCTCCCTTCCTCTTCCCCAGGTTTGGCCCCCCTGGTGATGGGTGTGCTTGAAGGGTGCACTGAGGAAGGGGAAGGTCCAGATCATGGCTCTGTGGCATGGCTCTATCCCTATCCTTGTAGGCATTGCTGCTCCCTTATCCTGAGTTCACTCTTTCAGTGCGGCCCAGGGCTAGTTCCTATTTTGGTCCCTTTCCATTTTCTGGATCTGGCCCCTAGATCCCGTTTCTACCCCCAACCCCTGAAAGACTAAGCTCAGGGTAAGGGAACAGACAGGAGGGTGTGTACATAGGGATAGGGGACAGAGCCATGAAATGGACACTTCTCTTCCTGAATTCAGTCCTTAAGAACCCCCGCCTCTAACAACTATGCCAGGAGTGGGGAACCTTTTCCCTCCGGGGGCCACTTTGAAAATTAGTACAAGCTTTGAGGGCCATATGAACAGTGGGGACAGGGTGCTTAAGGGGCATGACGCAGAAAGGGAGGGCCCAGATCATATATCTGCCCCTATCCTTTTTGGAGGTAAGAACTGGATCCAGGGACCAGATCCAGGAACTGGAAAGGGGCCACATAAAAACTTGCCATGGGTCACATTTGGCCCCAGGGCCTGAAGTTCCGCACCCCTGTTCTATGGGGAAGCCAGAGCTTGCACTAATTTTCAAAGGTGCCTCCCGGAGGAAAAAGGTTCTGCACCCCAGTCCTAGCGTGATAAGGGTGATGGTTCTGTTTCTTTGGGGGTGGGTTGGTGATGGGGTTTGTTTTTCTGGGGAGGTAAGAGGAAAGTTGACCCACTCCTCCTGTGAGAGAGGGGGATGGGGGGACTGGATTAGGGTGGGTGGGTGTCATCCCGCCCCAGTGAAAGGGGGAGGTATGACCCTGGGGGAAGGATTTTTGTATACCCTCCTCTGAGGGGGGGGGGTATGGGTTGGGAGGTGGATAAGTAAAGTTACAAATTGTAGCAATAAGTGATGTATATGTATATTCATAGATAGTCGTTACCAAGGTCATCACAACAAAAAGTTTAACAAATGGTGAAATTCACAAGGGCATAATCCACCCACTGACATTCCTCTAAGCCAACTCTTCTCCAACTGAACGGGACTTTTCCATTGATTGGTCGCTAACACCTTGTCTGTACTTTGAGTTAGGACTTAATCTTAATTATGTGTTTTATTCTTTCTGTGTAAACTATTTTTATTGCCTGGGCTGCAACCGCACGTAGATGCCAACTTCCAGACCACTTCATGCATCTGAGGAAGACAGATCTTGCTGCCGAAAGCTCATGCCAAAATAGAGATTTTCTTGTTAGTCTTTAAAACACCATAAAACTCGCTCTCTCTTTTGCTGTTGCCTGTTTTAGAGCTAGAGACTAACACGGCTACTCTTCTGTAAGTTTTACTGCTTTTGTTGGTGGGTTTTGATATCTTGGTTATTGAAGCATCAACCATATATTAACTATCTGCATTAATTTTACTAGTTTATCTATTTAGTGTGGGAGATTAGTTGTAGTAATATAAACCATCAGGGAACTGAATGTGTCAAACTAGTGCGATACTATTGGGTTGGTTTGTTTGCTTGTTTGTTAACCTTTCTTTATTCCCAGGAACTTGCCAATTTTATTCAAATTAATATTAATTGCCATTAGTTATCCCCATAATATATATTTCACGGAACGTGAAAGGGTTGAATGAGCCCGCCAGAAGAATGAAAGTGCTTGGCCATTTAAAATCTCTTGACGGTCAGAGCGCTTTGCTACAAGAAATGCATTTAAAAGCTGAAGATGATTATAGACTTTAAAAGTTATGGGTAGTGTCTGTATGCCACTCATATACTGCACAAAAATACAAAGATAAATCAATAATAAAAAGAATCTCAATATTCTACATTAACACTCAAAGCAATTCTAGTTTGCCTTTAAATTCTAAAATTCCAGTCACTTATACTCATCCTCCTACATCCTAGACCGTTAATACACGGACGTGGGTGGGTGTTTTGGCAGAGTTGGTGGAGGTGGGTGCGTGGGTATCCGTTTACACGGACCAACACCCACCGACACCCATGGAGCCTCCTCTGTTTTACTGGAGGGCTCCGTGGGTGGAGGTGGGTGTGCGCCAGGAGCACGCACACACAAACACCCACTGCCTGTGGTGTTTACACGGGTGCACACCTGCCATACACCCATACCCATACCCACTGCTCGTCATGTACACGGACTGCCCCCCTCCCCGATGCACACCCACCCGAACACCGAGTGATGGGGGAAATGCCCGTGTAAAAATGGCCATAGTCAGAGATGTACATTCTAATAAAATTGGATTACCCCCTTTATCTAAACATATTATCAATTTCCCATTAATATTATCTAAAGAAACCAACTTAAGCTAACATGTTATTCCAGTATCACTGTAGATCCAATACTTATACCTTGACCATCTTTATTATAACATAAATTTGGACCATTTTTTTTCCCCAAACAAATTTTCCTTTATACGGCCTTCTTTAAACCTTCGGATTGTTGAACTATTGTAAATATAGTTAAACTGATTAATATCCTAACCGTCTTCCATTCTGAAATATCTAACTTCCCCATATTTGTCCATTTCTTTGTTATTTGAAGACGCACTGGTGTTAACAAATTATATATCACTTCACAATCATCTTTCGGAATATCTTCTACATAACCCAACAGAAGCGATTTAGGATCAAAATGTATTGCATATCCCAAATTTTTCCCACATTCAGTTTTGATCAAACTCCACTTTTGATCAAACTCCATTGTTGTCCACCAACAATGAAAATAAGTATCCCCCTCCTGTTTACATTTATTACTAATTCCATACATTTTTAATATTCTTATTGGAGTGTAATACCAACACATTAGAACCTTATATATATTCTCATTTAACCCACTGGAAATGGTATAACGAAAAAAATTAGCATTAATATTTTTCCATTCTGTCAAGGTCACATTCCCCATATCTTGTTCCCACTTCTTCATATATCTCATTTGTTGTTTTTCCTCCCCCAATTCTCTTAATAGATTATACATTCTTCTCAATGTTCCTTTCCTCGGTAAATGCATATATAACATTTTTTCCAAAGATGTTAACTGTCTCAAAGCCAGTGGAGTCCTTAACTGTGCTATTATAAAATGTCTGACTTTAAAATATTGATATAAAGGGGGATTGAATCCTTGTTTGTTTTCCTTAATCTCCTGGAGAGTTTGTAATTTTTCATTATGAAAAAAATCTATAAATCTTGGCAGTCCCCATAGTATCCATTTGGAGAAATTTCCCAAATGCATTATGGCATATTATTGGAGTTAATGGGGAAACTCCTCCAGCCAATCTCTCCCAGAACTTTACCAAGACCTGAAAGAATGTATTCAAAAAGATGTTTCTTTTGATACTCTCTGGGCTGTCCTTTCCCCCCCCACCAGATCAGTTCTACAAATGGGATTTTTATTTCCTTTTCTCTCCCTATCCAGGTCACCGTTTCATCCATCTTTGTTGATAGTACAGCTGCCCTATAGTATGTTAATGAATAATTTACCCCACCGCTTTCCTTTGCTCTTTAAAAGATAACAAACGTTATCCTTGTCTTTTTACCTGCCGATACAAATTTACCCCAACAACTTATCCCAACCTGATATCACCATTGACTTTATATATATTGGGATTGGCATAAATACAAATATTAACTTTGGGACAATAAACATTTTTATTCCAGCTTTTCTTCCAAAACAGGAGAGCTGATGGTTCTCCCATCCCTTGATTTCTTCTTTAATATTTTTAATCCATATTCATTATTATTTTAATCCCCATTTATTTTATGGGAAGATGTTTCCAATTTAAGTCTGTAATCTGAGAAATTACCCTTTTTTCTTGTCGTGAAAATTTCTCTAAATTTATTTTATACCTCGAGATCTGCAAATAATCTTGTAATAATTCCATTGCATACTTTAGTGATTTTATTGGCAATCTTTATGACAGAAGTACATCATCTGCATAATATCCTATATTTACTTCTCTATTATTTATATACCCCTTCTATATCTTTATGATTCCAAATTGCTATATCCATTGGTTCTATACATAATGCAAATATCAAAGAGGATAACGAACATCCCCATCTCATCCCTCTTTCTACTGTAATCATCTCCAATATCCCATTCCCAATCACGATCTTTCCTCTTGACGTCCAAAAAATTCTTTGTATATTTAATTGAAATCTCTCTCTCCAAACCCAAACCAACACATTACTTCAAATATTTCCATTCTATCCAATCGAATGCTTTCTGCGCATCCAAAAATAGGGTATCATAGAAAGTTGATTGACTTCCAGTGCCTGCTGTAACATGTTTGTTGATTATTTCACTGATAAAATCTCTCTGATTCACCACAACTTCGACGCTGCACTTATTACAATAAGAGAACCAGAGGTTATGGAAGTCCCGCCTTGTCCAACTTTGTGTGATCGGTTTCAGTGGGTCTCACCTGCTGATATGGAGGATGTTCTTGGGATGGTCAGAGCCACCTCTTGTGAACTGGACCTGTGCCCGTCCTGGCTAGTTAAGGACAGCCGGGAGATGCTGGGGCCATTGTTGGCAGGAGTGATTAATGCCTTCTTTCAGGAAGGCAGGGTGCTGAGCTGCCTTAAAGAGATAGTGGTAGACCCCTGCTATACCTCTGCTTCACCAATTAATTCACAAACAGATTTTAATTTTTAAAAGTAAATGGGTTGATTCTGAGGGGAGGATTGTATTAATAGAAGGTATGTTTAACAAGAGAAAATTAATTATACGCATTATTTATAATCCTAGTGGTAGAGGTGTCATATCAATGCTAGCATCAAAGTCTGACATGCCAATTATTTTGGGTGGTGATTGGAACCATGACCCTTTTTACATGGATGGAGATGGGTGGGGGAGATGAGTGTTTAGCCACAGTGGGTGGAGGTGGGTGGGTGTCTACACTGACACACACACACCTCCACCCACGAAGCCTCCTCCGATTTTCTGGAGGGCTCTGTAGGTGGAGATGGGTATGCGATGGGTGGAGGTGAGTGTTGCGTGGAAGCGCACACGCACCCCCACCCATCCCACTCGGTGTTCACATGGGCGAACATCGAGTGGACACCCATCCCCTCGCCCATTGCCGGCTGTATACATGGACGACCCCTCCCCCCTGCACATCTGTCTGAACACCGAGCGGGGGGGTGTCCATGTAAAAACGGCCAATGTATTGGATATGGTGCTTGATAAATCAGTTAATGTTAATAAAGGGTAATTTCAGACATAACAGTACCATGGTCAACCACAGCAAAACCCCTGTGGTGGCCGTTGGTCCCGTTATGTCTGTTCTGCTTCCCGCCAGATGTTCACCACTGTGAATACCTGGTGGGAATCAGATTAACCACAGTTCCGGAGGTGAGGCCGGCCTCACCTCTGAAACCATGGTTAGATTGGCCACGATCCGGGATGGGCCCAAAGTTACATCTGTAACATTGGCCCATCCCGGACCATGGCCCAGACCGTGATATGGGATCGGGCATGGCGGCTGGATTAGCCACTGCGCCCGCCCATCTCCTGGAGGGAGGGCGGCCAGGGGAGCATGGGGGGCCAGGGCTGTGTGGCCGCACATCATGCCACACAGCCCCACCCCCTCCCTGATCCCCGGTGAGAATCAGGCCAGCATGTCTAAAGGACGGCCGGCCTGATTCCTGACCAGGATCTGAAATGGATCCAAAGACTCAGAAAACTGAAAGCAAGCCCTCTTTGGGTGGTGAAGCCTTTATATATCCACCAATCCTAAGCCCTTCAATAGAGACTCGGAAAACTGCAAACAAGTCCGCTTAGGATTGGTGGATATATAGAAGCTTCATCACCCAATGTCCTTCAATAAATAAGGATAGAGACTATGGGTATTTTTAAATGAGCAAGACTGGGGGGACAGAGGGGAGTCTGTGACCACTGAGTGCTACAGCTGTGGAGCAACCACTCAGGTGGAGCATGCAGGGAGAAATTCCAACGGGTGGCTCCCAGTGTGGCTACCACAGCAGCCGCTCTGCACTCCCCCTGCCACAGACCATGGGGGAATAGGGAAGTGCGCCAGACTGACCTTTGAAATCGACACGTCCCAGGCATGAGTGCTGCGGAACCGGGCTCCCCAGTAGTCGCAGCCCGTTCCTGTGACTTGCAAAGGCCATGTCCCCCATCCACAGTACCTATGAACAGGGGACCTGTCTGCTGGCATGGGTGGCTGCCCCAGTTCATATGGGCAGGGCACCCATTACTACACACTGTTTTGGCTTGCACTGCATGGGGCACGCTGGATTTTATAGCTGTGTGAGTGGGTGATGAGTAGCTCATGGGAGCGTGTATCCACCACACCACCTTCAGACAGGCAGTTGGATGACTGGCTCCTGGGTGACTGAGTGCATGAGTGGTTCCATGCATCTTGCTCAAAAACACCCTATATCTGTTTCGCATCAGTTCACCTAGCATACTCCCAGGATTATTTTTTAATATCCCAGTCTTTAATTACTGCTTGTTTAGCTGCAGAAATATATAATATCATATGTATAGGGAAGGCATATATGATTAAATAATTCATTAACTGCAGTACAATAGGGGTGATCTATGCCATAGAATGCCCGTGTGGAAAAATTTATGTAGGGAAAACTTCTAGAAGTTTAAAAACCCGTATCATTGAGCATAGGAGTAAATTAAAGAAACGATCCCCTATGGCTCCATTAGTAGATCATTATAATTTAATCCACGCGGAGCAAAATTCCTTTTCCTTCTGGGGCATAGAAAGGATGAGCCTTCCTGTCATCCCAAAGTCCTGGCAGAAAGAGAAGTGTATTGGATTATCACTTTAGATAAGATACAACCGCATGGACGTAATGACATATTGGATGCGATAGAATAATAATTTAGCAGAAGAGTGACTAGTTCACTGTGGGAACATAGTTTAGCCACAATGTATGGCTAGCAAAAAATATGTGATGTGTTTAAATTGGAATAGTCTAGCTGCCTAGTATTGCCTGTATCTTTAGTTGCCCTGAGAGTGAGGCTAACTTAAGTAATAGTATCCCCTTGACAGATGAATTGAAGTTCCCCGTGTGATACTAGTTGAACACGTGACAGACCTTGGCTATATTAACAGGCAATATTGCCCTTATTTACTCTGCCACAGAACTCTATATGGAAGAAAACTGTGATAGAGTCCATAGGGACCCCAGAGGCGGATAAGCGCTGTATAAATGGACTGAGGTAAAAAGCTTTTAAAAACATACATATGAGTCCATTTTTAGATATATTGAGTTTGATGGAGGAGGAAATCTTAGCAACATTGTTTCCATTCCAATGAAAACTTTGTTGATACACCCTTAGATCAAATGGCAACTTTATTCCAATAAAAACTGTAAAAGAAGTTAGATTTCATCTCCGTTGTCCGTCAGCTCCTGTTTAAATCACTCAAGTAGGTAAGTTTTACTTGCCCACGTTTTAGAACTGAAAGGACGGGTATGGTTGGGGTTAACTGACCTAAACACACACACTAGATCCTCCCTCTACTGCATTTATTAAGGCCCTAAGATGTAATCTTCTTTGTCATCTTATTTTTTACTTTAAGTCCTGTGGAGGGAGAAGTTTATCTATAATAGCCTATGACTCCCACACATGTCCCTAATGATTGCTTGTTTAGCTCTGATGCTGTGGAAGTCTCTCGAATTATTTATTTACAAGTGATGCAATGTGATACTCTCTTGAAAGCGGATCTATTATGATAGATCCCTAATACACAAATAGTTAATGCTGCTTTCACTTACCCTGTGCAGTACATTTAACAGAAGGAAGTTGCGAGAGAGTCCCTAGGGATCTTAGAACTGGGCAAGCGTTGTATAAACTGATCGAGGCAAAAAGATCTCTTTAAATATGCACAAAGTTGCTTGTCAATGTTTATTGAGCTTAACTGAGGAGAATTTCTAAATATCTTTAGACTGAGTGGCAAACTTCTTGGAACGGAAATGGCAAGGAAACAAGATTCCATCTCCGCTGCCTGTCAGCTCCTGTTTAAATCTTTACTACGCAGGCAGGGAGGTGTTTTTTGCTAACGCTTTGGAATGTAAGGAACAACTGAGACCGGGGGCTAATTTACCTAAGTACACATAGTAGATCCTCTCTCTTTTACATTCCGTAAGGCCTTAAAGAAGCTATTGTTGACTCCAGGACCTAAGAAGGAAAGCTGATTACTATTACTGAGAATAATTCAGGTAATTTGATTTTTAGAAATTAAGGTTTACTTAGAATAGCTTATGACTCTTATATATGCCCTTAACGATCAATAATTCAGCCCCATTGCCCAGGCGGCTGTTTGAATTATTATTTACCCATAGATGATGTAAAGAGACACCTCTCTGACAGTTGATTCATTTACCTGTGAATAACTGTGGTTGTAAATATGAACTATACTGGATGTAACTATGGATTGTATTGGATAATAGGGAAAGTATTATTTTACTCAGAGTGTTGTTAAGATGTTGAAATATTTCCATGTATTCTCTGGCATTAATAATACTACTACTACTAATGTAGTAATAATACAGATGTTTTGTTGCAATGTATGTACCCTTTGATACAAATATCATTTTTGATATATTTATTTTTAGACTCTAACTGCACATTGTACCATTAATAAGAAGTTTAAGGATACTCCTGAAGAAGCCAGATTTCCTGGCAAAATGTTGGGTTTCCTTCGGGTCTTTGTGTATGCTGCACTTTGTTGTGTAATTTTATTACTTGTCTCTTTTATTAAATTGAGAACACTTGTTCATTTTGTGTAGCAGTAGCATATTGTTGTTCTTACTTTTATACTGCTACTGTATACCCACTGTTATAATATTTATAGAAGATAACAGGCATTTGGTGTCATCTGTTGTAACCATTTGGATGCTTTAAAAGTTACCTTGAGTGAACAATGTATAAAGTTTGCTAGTGAAAGGGGGGAAAGAGAAATCTAAAATATTACTTCTATTAGAGAAGGAAATTTCAGATCAAGGGCACATAAATTAGACCCACAAAATGATAATATAGTTGTATTTTGATCCCTTACAAAGGCAAAATACAACTCTCTTAAGTTGAAACTCTGTGCTGTTTAATGAACATCTTTCACATCAGATTATCAGTGAAGTGATAAAGCAGGAAAGTTTATTGGCTAGAAGATTTAAAGTACAGGCATCAATACTTACTTCTGATTGAAAAACAATTTTAGATCCATGGCAAATAAATGATTTTTAAAATTATTTTGAGAGACTATATAAATCAGATGTTTATTTTGATATGACAAAATTCAGTCAGTTAATAGAAAATAAATAATCTTCCAAAACTACCACCTACACAAGCAGTTGAGCTGGAAAATGAGATCACATTACAGGAATCAGCACATCCCTTAAATAAAGGGAAAACTCCAGGGCCTGATGGTTTTCCATCTGAATTTTATAACACTTATCTAATAATAATGGTGCCAGACTTTTTAGAAATGTACAATGAAATATTTCAAAAGGGAAATTTGTCTTGAGACACAAGAGCAGCTTTAAAAGGAGGGATTGTCATTTAGAGACTATCACCCAGTCTCTTTATTGAATGTTGATTACAACATTCACACAAAATTATCAGCTCTAAAACTTAGTAAAGTTATTCCACTTTTGATATATGCTGATCAGGTCAGCTTCATAAAGGGTAGGTTGGCCTCAGATGATACACACAAGATGCTATACATGCTTCAGCAATGTGACCTGTCTGACTCTCCAGCAGCTGTTTTCTCACTAGATACTGTAAAAGCATTTGACAGGATTGAATTCAAATATCTGCTTTTAATTTTCCAAAAATTTGGTTTTAGTGAAAAATTCATGAACTGGATATCAATTTTATATAGGTCTCCTCTTGCAGCAGTTTCCACTAACAGTATGTTATCATCTTCATTCAATTTGGAAAGAGGCACTCGTCAAGGATGTCTTCTGTCTCCACCCTTATTCAGTTTAGCATTGGAACCTCTGACAGCAGCTAGTAGGCAATCAACTAAGAATCTTACTTAATCCCCTCGAATGTATAAAATCAATTTATATGCAGATGATATCCTATTTCTGTTGAAAAACCCATATAATTAATTACCTGATCTGTTAGCTCTGTTTGAGTCATTTGACCAATTATCAACTTATTAAGATTGCTTGGGATAAATCCTCTTATATTAATATATCTAAGAATTAGTTTGTTTGTTTATTGTGACACTAGCTTTCGCCATGGTCAATAAAATGGTAAATATCAAAGTTATTACATACACATCAATAAAATTATGGAAAGAAATACAACAAAAGTACAAATATTTGTTCTGAATATACAGAAATATTATACAAAAACACACAAACAGTGATATATAGAGAAGAAAATACAGTCTACACATTTCGCTGTAGAACGTTGGCCAAAGTCAGCACCTGATATAACTTTGGGTGATTTCAGACGTGACAGGCGGCCGCTTTCACCACGGGCTGTGGGGTGGTTCGGACCACAGCCGGGGGTGAAGGGGCATGCCAACAGACGTGCTCCCCAATGCCCCCAGCCATGGAGACTGCCAAACCACGGCCCGTGGTGAAAGCGGCCACCTGTCACGTTTAAAGTGGCACCCCTACCCCTGGAGGGAGTGGGGCTGCGCAGCATGTTGCTGCATGGCACCGCCCCCTGCATTCCCTGGTGGACCTCCCCTCTCCCAACGGGCAGCGGCCAATTTGGCCACTGCCGCAACCACAGGCAGGGGTGAATTCCACTGACCACGGTGAAGGTAAGTAAACAGAAGTTACTTTATGTTCACCACGACCGTGGTGGCCTTTCACCACACTTCTCGACCTCTTCGCGCCCGGAGTTCCAGGAGGGCAGGCTGCTGGGGGAGCGTGGCTGTGCAGCCACATGTTGTGCCATGCAGCTCCACCCCCTCCCCAGATTCCCTGTCGGAATCAGCCAGGAATCAGAAAGGTGATTCCGTGACGGGGCCAATAGGCGCCCCATCACATCTGAAATCACCCAAAGTTGTATGAGCTGTATCAAGTTGGGATGATATTACGTTCATGTACAGATAGCCCACTGAAGAACGGGAGTTTTCCCTGAATTGTGTTTGGGTGTCTGCCTCAGGCTTTTTGCTTATTTGTTATGTACTTGACATGTTAAGACTGTGATTGTGTATAGCAGTCTATGGATGTTTTATCTGTTTTTCTTATATATGTATAATTGGCTGGATTATGCATATTTGGGATTATGGACTCTTTACCATTGTCTGCAACCATGAAAAAATGGCTAGCTATATTATTTTGGGCTGCTAAAGTGTTAATTTTAAGGAAATGGAAAACTCCCAACATACCTTCATTCTTGGAATGGTTAAGAAAACTTACACATGTTGATTTAATGGAAAAGCTTACATGAACAAATATAATGGGCTCAATATAGTAAAATATACAGAGGATTCATATATGACATCGTAAGTTGATTTGTAGTTTAGTATCCTCTAAATATTACTCTAACAATCCTCTAAAAATATTACTGCACATGTGGAAAATGGCCACAGCACTGTTCTGTGCATGTGTGCCATTTTCCAAAATGGCAGCATCAATAGAAAAGGACAGCCAGTTTGCACATGCAGAGTGGCCATTTTGCAAATGTGCAGAACATCAGTCCTTTTTAAAAATTGCGGTGATGCTGCCGCCATTTTAGAAAAGGACATGCATGAACATAACAGTTCTGCGGACATTGTGCACATGTACTGTAATATTTTTGTTATTTTAAGTGATTTAAATACAGATCCATAATACGAATCCGTATTTAAATCCAGAAATTAAACAGGAAACGAAAGGGAAGAAAAATGAAACAAAATTTCCTCCGGTAAACCATCCCTAATTATTATGAATTTCTTTGGCACCCACCACCACCAAAATGGCATTCAAAGCTCTTCACAACTTAATAATAAAACAATATAACATCCATTTAAAAACCATTTAAATGCAGAATTAAAAAGGGAGACTGAAGAATAATAACTTCTGCAGATTTAAAAGTCATAGAAAATATTAAGTGGTGCTCTGCGGCATAGACATGATCTCAAAGGGCAACCTGCAGTTGAAACATTTTTGCACTGGAGAGATTTGCGGTAGTAGGTGGTGATTAAAGGTGAAATGTTTATCCACTATTATTCAGTTAGCGGCCAGAACTATAGCATCTGATCCACTCCAGCAAGGACTGGATACCAAGTGGTGTCCATTTGTTGTTCAGTGGTTTAATCAGGTAACCATTTTACCATGGTCTCGCATAATAGCACAGTACACTGTTTACCACTTTATTGTATTCTGTATCTGCATCTGGTTTAGCAGCAAAGTGGCCATTCTTCCTGGGCATGGGGCAGCACAAATCTCCATGGCATTTGCTCCCTACCTCACAAACATTTACTAATACTTTTTACTTGTACAGGGCCTTTCATCCAGATATCCCTCACAGCTGGCTTTCGTTTGGGTTATGGCACGGAGACTGCACTTGTGGTCTTGGTTGATGACCTCTACCGAGAGCTGGACCAGGGTCATTCAACCCTGTTGATCCTATTAGATCTTTCAGCTGCATTTGATACTATTGACCATGAGTTGTTGGTGACTCAGTTGAGGGACTGGGCAGGGGTGGAAGGGGATGTTCTTGAATGGTGCTTCTCCTTCCTGGCCGGGAGAACTCAGCAGGTGGTGCTGAGTGATTCTTCATCCATCTTCTCCCCGGGACCTCACGTGTGGAGTCCCATAAGGGTCTCTCTTATTTCCTCTCCTGTTCAATATGTATATGCAGCCCTTGGGGGAGGTCATCAGAGAGTTTGGTGTAAGGTGTCATCAATATGCTGGACACCCAATTATCTCTTTCTTTTTCATCAGACACAGGTCTGGCAGTCTCGGTGCTTACCTGGTGTCTGTCGGCTGTGGGCGACTGGATGAGGGCAAGTCGCTCGAAGTTGAATCCAGACAAGATGGAGGTGAAGGTTGTGAGGAAAGCCGGGGTAGTGATGGCCCCCCATCATTGATGGGGTCCATCCTCCCCTAGTAGCTCAGGTCCGTAGTCTGGGGGTGCTCCTGGATCTGCAGCTCCACTTGGATGTCCAAGTGGCAGCTGTGGCAAAGGGCGTATTCTGCCCAATACATCTGGTATGACAACTTAGGCCGTACGTCTCGGACTCTGACCTTGCCACAATCATCCATGCTTTTATAACCTCAGGATTAGATTACTGTAATGCACTCTACATGGGGCTACCCTTGGCGACGGTCCAGAGACTGCAGCCGGTGCAGAATGCAGTGGTTCGTCTCCTTAAGGGAACGAGTAGTTGTGAGCACATTACTCCAGTTCTCCATTCTCTGCACTGTCTGCCTATAGTCTTCTGGGCCCAATTCAAGGTGTTGGTTTCAACCTTTAAAGCCCTAAACGACCTGGGCCCCACTTATCTGCAGGGTCACCTCACCCTCCAGATTCTGGATTGACCTCTGCGGTTGGCCGGTGGCGCCCTCCTTGTCGACCATGAGGAGGGCATTCTCAGTGAACCCTCCATGGCTTGGAACTCCCTTCCATTGGAGGTCCACCTGGTCATAGATCTCCCCTCCTTTCGTAGCCAATGTAAGACCTGGCTGTTCCACTGGGCCTTTTCCGAGGGAGATGGGATGGGTGGGTTGGGTTAGGGTGGGGGTAATTTTATATGTTTTAAAATGTTAGCCGCCCTGAGCTGCTTGTGCAGGATGGAGCAGCATATCAATGCAAAATATCTCTAGTGGTTTAACATTAATCGAGTCTCACAACATCCCACAGAGGCGGAAAGGAGTGTTCCAGCAAGCTTCCAAGTGCAACAGTCCTTTATCGCAACAAAACTGTAGTGTAGCATTACAACACACAGGCAGGTCTGGGATAATTGTATTTATTTGAAATTACGGTGGGGTTAGTAGGAGAATTAGGTTACTGAAATTTGAACAAGACACCAAAGGCTAAATCCCCATACCTTTATAAAAAGGTGCCAAGACCACAAAAATGAAGAAATCTTCAGCAGCCTTGAAACTAATTGTGATCTTAAATGCACTTGGGCTACCAAAGCTCCGCTGATTTGAAGTCAGTAGAAATCCACAAGTGTTATTAGGACCGCAGCCTGTTGTTGGATTATTAGTTAGATAACTCCAAGGGACAAATACTTAGTCACTTCCACCACTTTGTACAACATCATGGGGTTCTTGGAAGACCTCTGTTCTGTCCAAGTATAGAAACAAACCAACAGTACCTAGCCAGTGAAAGCTGATGAGTTCATTTATATTAAGAAACCAATAAACTTTTCATGCACAAAGGCAATGGGCATTGGGTGTTTTTAAAAGACCCAGGGGTGGCCACCCCCAGCTCCACTCCGGCGACAGTGGGTTTAAACGGAGCCTCCTGAAGTTCACCCGTCCGTGGCCCCACCCCCTTGCCATAGAGCTGCAGGCAGATCAGCAGCAGCTCTAGGCTAGTTCTATAGCCATTGCCAGGGCAACCTGCAGCCAGGAGCAGAGCTGCAGCGGCCGGCTGGCTTTTAGACAGACTGCTGCTCTGCCCCCGCATGGTGCCACCCTGGGGTGAAGCGCTCCGGCACAATGGGCCACCTGGGGGTGGGGCAGAGCAGGAGCGGAGCAGGTGTCCATTCTAAAGATACCCACTGAATCCATTCAGGGTGTTCATCCCTCTTCAAATGACCACGCCATTTAAAAAAAAAATAAAAAATCCCAATTTTAAAATAAGCTTTATTGTTTTCAGTTCTCAGGTACATTGATCTTTGTACACATGTGTTACAGTCTTATTTCTCATGTGATTGTACTTACAGTATTAACCAAGAGTTCCCTTGAAATTAGAGATTGTTCAGTTAGTCATTTATATTTTAGTCCTCTCCTTCTACATGTTCCATGTCATGATGCAATCAGCCCCTGTAGTATTGAGGAGGCGTGCAGGTGGTCGGGATGTGGCCGGTAAGTATGTCCTTATTTTTTAAATGTCCTCCAGTAACAGTTTGTTTATTGTCATGTCATTTAAACTGTTTGTTTTTATAATATCCCAGCACTTGGACCAGACCGCATAGAAATCTTGGAGTCTGTCATTTACCTCTGCCATAGTCTTTTCCATGGTGATCATAAACCATAGTCTCTGGCTCCTTCTAGCCCTCCCCCCACCCCTGCATATTCTGGCTGTGGAAGGGAATTCGCAGCCAGGATATGCACAGGGTGTTGCTGGTCTGAAAGCACTCCCCCCCCCCCCAGCTTTGCCAGTAGACACCCGCAGAGATACAGAGCAGGATTTGGGGGGAGGTATAAGCCCCACTCATTGTCCAATAGGACTCCCTTGCCACAGCGCACTGTAAAGGTCCCTGCTCCACAGTGCACACATGTAAAATGGCCACTGGGACAATTTTGCGCATGTGTAAAATGGCTGCCACCTTTAACCAAAATGGTGGTGGCATTTTGACCACCAGGGAGCTCAACAGCGCGCCGTGACCAGGGAGTCTGCTCGGAGGCACACCACAGCAGTGGCGAGTCAGTGGAGCTTCAATCAAGCCCTCCGAAGCTGGTAAATACATGTCAGGGCCCCGGGCTGGGGGAGAGGGATAAGGGTAATTAAGGCCCATGGGGCTGGTGGAGAAATGGTTTAATGTTTTCCATGGATTTAAATATGGAACAGAAATACAGACCCATAATTAAATCTGTAAAAACCTTTAAGCTGAAACCGAAAACACTGAACCCGTAATTTGCCCCGTTGTCCCACCCCTATTAAAGAGGGGCAACTTTATTACTTATCATTCCACTTAGGCCGCGTTCACAACTGCAGTGGCAGCAGAGGGAGTGGGAAGGAAAGACGCGGCAGCAGGGAGGAACCGGCTGACAGGAAAATGTCACACCTGGTTTTGGGCTGCTAAATGTATTTCTAGGGAATGTGTTTTTCACTGGGGTTTTTACTAATGAATTCCTAATATGTTACAAATTCTTTCATTTATTCACACACACAGGGAAAGATGTCCGTCCCCTTACAGAGTGCCAGGACCAGACCACTAACTGTTGGACCTAGACAAAGTGTCTATTTCCTTACAGTGTGTTATATAGATGCAACTAACTGCAGGATTGGGCTCATAAAAGGGTAGAAGGGAAAACACACTTTCACTCCCATAGGACGCAAGAGGTTCCACCAAGGTAGGGACCTTGATTTAAGTCTCAGACCTGGAATATGGTTTATTGACATTCACTCCTTCTCTCAATCAGTGTGACAATGTTCTTTTAGATTCTGTGGTCAATTCAAGAGATCAGAGATAGACTGGAAATATATTGGCAAAACCTCTTAGCTTTATTTATTAATACAAAAAGCAAAATAGGAACGACAATATAATTCTTAT
>QEPC01011180.1:1354657-1374313 GCA_003113815.1 Sphenodon punctatus
ATTTGCTCAAGAGGTGCTGGTTTAGTTTTTTATTTAACCATCCATTTGAACATCTGGAGGGAACAAAACTGACAACATTTAAAACAAAAACAAAGTAACATACTATACAAATGACTATTTCATGTAAAAAAAATAAAAAATTTATGATGCCAAAATCCTGGAGCCATGATGTAAGCCAGTCCAGAGCATGGTTAAAGGTCCAAACTGTAGTTTTTTGACCAATAGTGTGTAAAATTTGTAACTGGTCCTCAGTTGCTTTATTATTAGTTAAAACTTGTTTAGTGTGGTTAACAAAAGAACAACAGGTAGTATTAACTACCAAGCAAACTCCTCCGTGTGAGGTTAATAAAATGTTTAAAGCCATTTTGGTCTGGATAGTAATTTGCCCCAAATTGGAAACTTTTCCCTGGACAATTTGAAAGTTAAAACCGTATTATTACAAAATTCTTCCAAAAAGTTTCATAGCATTCAATGTTTGATTATTATTATTATTATTATTAGGCATTATGTAGTTAGAATGATTCAAATCTACAGCTGGTCCTGCTTTAATGATATAATAATAAGTTGTGTGTGTGTAAAACAAAGATCAAAATACACAAATATGGGCCTGACAAATCAGTGTCACCTGCCAATGTTTGAGTACCCCTAGGGGCTTGAGCAATATATTTGAATTTTACCCCAAAGCTGGCCAATGCAGCCAAATCTTGCGTATACCAGGCCTTATCATGTGAACTGACTAAAAGGGTTGGGGCATTTAGTTGGGCAGGCAAGTGATCGCAAATCCAGCAGTTGGATAATTTTGCTGTTGAAGCTACAACTGCAGTGGATTGAACAAAAGTAGTATTTTTTGTACTCTTACATAGCCCATGGTTTTGTGCCACGGCTAACACATTTTACTAGAGCCGGTGCGAACGGGGATCTGCCGAAGCTTCTCTCGCGCAAAATCCTGCCCTGACAAGTGCGAGAGAAGCTGTGGCAAATCCCTGTTCACACCGGCTCTTTTCCGGTCAGCCAGCTCTTCCCTTGCCGCTCCCTCTGCTGCCACCGCCGCCGCCGATGGGAATACAGCTTAAGTTTCTTGTCATTTCATCCTCTCCCCATTGCCTTTTCAAGTACTTTTACTGGGAGACAGTCAGGAAAGAGGTGCCCGAGAGTCTTGAATACGGACCTTTTGTCTCTGCTGAAAAAGGAACTTTGACCTCTGAACGAGGGATAGTGGGATTCAGCACCCAAAGAGGGACTGTCCCTCGAAAACAGACTGTTTGGAAGCTGTAGCAGGGGGTCTTCCCAGGGCCACACGGGGGCATCTCTGGGGAATTAGCTCACCCCTCTGCCATGCCTATTCAACCTTGGCCTTGGCTGAAGCCCTCTTGGAGAAAGGGGGCACCTTCCTGTAGGACCCAACACAGTCTCGCTCAGAGGGTATCAGTCCACAGTCCTTTCTTAGACCATAATCCCTGGGGCTGCCGGCTCAGTCGCCTCCACCCTGCAGGCCCAAGTCAGTCTCTCTCAGGTTCAGGAGCACCACAATATCAACCTCAAAGTCCAGCCAGCCAGGCCTCAAAGCCCCAGACTCTGGCCAAGCCTTCCCCAGGCACAAGGCTTCCTCCTGGGCACAGTCTCTCCTCAGTACCTGGTTCCACTCTGGTTCTCCAGCCTTCAGCACCCTGGAGAGCATAGAGTGGCTAGGCTTTGTCAGGGAGATGTGGCCCCTTCAGCTCCCAGGCAGAGACTGCCTTTTCTCCCAGTCTTGCCTCTCCTTATCCCCAGAGTGGGCGTGGCCAGCTCTCTAGCTTGGCTACCCTTAAAGGGACAGTGTCCTGCCCACTCTGTCACAGGGTCTCCCAGCCTGTTCCCTTCACAGGCTGGTCCCAAGCTATGGGGCTGGCTCTGCCATGCCCCTATGTGTGCTCAGTCCTCTGACTGGCCCATGCAGCCCCCTTCTTAAAGGGACAGCAGCCTTGCAGGTCTGCTCCCTGGTACACCCCTCTCCCTTCAAGGAGACATGCTTCTCCCAGAGAAGACTGGCTTCTAGGTCTAGCAGGGTGTAGCTTTCCAGGTCTAGGTCTTTAACCCCTGTATATTCTATGTAGTCCTACCAGACTTGTATCACATTTGTTAGGGAGTCACCTCCACCCAACATGCTGCAGGGAATTAACATTTCCTGTTGGGGAGCATTTCTCCACCCAACTTACAGACTTTGGGGATTTACACAGCCCCTCACATTACTCCACCCAACCCTGTTTCCAAGGATTTTCCATATTCCCCTTCTGGAGTAGGAGGCCAGTCCACCTGTTCCTTCTGGACCTCCCAGCCCTGGGACCCTCAAAGCCAGACTTCTCTGGCCATGTGCTAAGCAAGCACATTTTGATCTCTCCCAGGGCTCTCATTGTCTTTTTTGGGTGGTCAGTTCGGTTGCCTACACTCTACCATCCATAGTACACTATTGCCAGTCCGCCCCCTCCCGCCGGCTCAGTCGCCTACACCCTGCTGGGTTTCTATTGTTCCTAGGGCATTGGTTCGTGCCTGGTGGCCGGCTCAGTTGCCTACACCCTGTACCCTAGGCCCACAAAGATACCAGCTCAATCGCGCCTCTGTACCCCTTTTTGCCTCTAGGTACAATTAGGTGCAGTAGGGTACCGGCTCAATTGCCCCTCTGTACCCACTTATTTTGCAAGTCTGAGATCCCTGCTTTCCCTTGCGAAGGGATGGGAGTCAGGCCCACTCAACCTTTCCTGGCTCCAAGTCCTGGGCCCCTTATCAGTGGTTCCTGCTGCTGCCTTAAAATTACACTTGTTGAGTCAGTCCTTGCCCAGGACTCTCATTCTGTGGAAGCAGCTCCTTCTTCTACCTCTGACTCACTGGACCCTTCTTGGTCTATCTGGTCCATTCTCAGCCCCTCTATTTCTTTCTGGAGAGCTACGTTCTGTTCCAGCAGCTTTACTCTGGTTTCCAATAGTCTCTTTATTGATTTTCCCATAATATTTGTACCCATTGCTTGTTCCTGCATCTCTGGCTTTTTATTTCCTTTTTATTTATTATCCTGAGCAAACCAAAGTTACAGAAGGGGCTACAACAAAGTTACAGATGTGCTTCCTAAGCACATCTCCTACAAGGCCAGTTCACAAAGGGCATAACAGGCTGCAACAATGCACTACTCCAATGCCCGTTTTTTTGAAATACAAGACAAATTCCTGCTAAAACCTCCACAGAATACTTCAGCCCTTTGGGAATTTGAAAATCTGTCCTTTGACCTGCTTGGACCTGTGTTGACCAGACCCCAAGCTTTCCCCCTTCCACCTACTAACAGAAAACCTGTGTCCACTACTCTCCTACTTCTCCCCTTAATCACACAGGATAGAATCCCTTTTCCTGTCTTCAGTCGGCCTAGGAGAAAAATGCAAACCTGGTCTGGCCAGGAGAATTTGAACAAGAACCCCATCTTTCTCTTTATGTGGGTTTTATAGAGCAAACCTGGTTCAATTCAACCGTTAGGCATTCATGAGAATGGGCTTTTAGAGGCTAAGTAATAAATTAATACCTTCCGACTTTACCCTCTGGTCTCACAGGTAGTGCTGTAAGTGAGCTTCTCTAAAGCATATGTGATTGCAAATAGCAAGTGATTCAAATCAACTTCAGCATTTAACAGGACCACTAATTTAGGCTGATAAGCCAATCTTATTAAATGGAGAGGAAAAAAGCAGTATTCTCAAAGACAAAAAAACACAGGATCTCTCATCAGTAAGGAGCAATCCCCCTCATCACAGCACTCCCGAGAAAGGCCTTAATGAGCCTTTTGCACCTGAGAGAGTGTCTCTCACTGCTCAACAATACTTATGCTTGGAGATTCCCATTTTTATTCTGTGGAACTAGAAACTAATGATTACCAATGATTTTGCTGAGCACTGGATACAGTAAAAGTCTTGACACTGACTCGAGGGATGGACCCCGTCAGTGGCGCCCTCCCTCACCCAGATCACCGACCCTGCCAACCAGCATAACCTCCATCTTGTCTGGATTAAGCCTCAGTCGGCTCTCCCACGTTCAGTCCCCCACAGCTGCCAAACACCAGGACAGCACCAAGACTGTAGGGCCTGGGTCCAATGAAAATGAGAGGTATAACTGGGTGTCGAACTCTCAACCTACACACAATTCCCCCAGTGCATATATCTACTGCCTGTAATGGTCTGACTGGGGTCTGAACTCTCACAAAGGGGATTCCGTTTCCTGTCAGAAGGAGAAAATCCAACATCCTACATATGTGTAGGGTGGGTGTTTTCTATATTAAAATCTCAATTTCCTACTTGGTTTTATATTTTAGTTTAGTTTATTAATTCTGAACCAGCCGAAGGCCATGTCAGTGTAAAAAACAACAACGTATAAATAGCTTAATATAAGATAAAATCAAATAAAAATAATTAACAGGTCCATATAAATACAACAAAGTTATCATAATACAAAGCCTGATCAGGGTCTTACATAGCAAGGTGGTACCCCATACATTACCTATACAGTCTCAACCGTCCAATCAAGTTACTTTATCATCAGCTTTCCTCATCTGGACAGCTGTCCTCATCATCAGTGGGGGGCCCTTAACCCACTGGGCTTGCAACTTAGGCCCTTTTCACACGGACATTCTAACACTAATAAAATGATTTTTACTTTGTATCATTTTACTTTATTTTGTTATACTTGTATGTATTTATTTGTCTGTGTATATGCCAAGACCTATGGTCAAGCATTTTGAATATTCATTCATTCATTCACTAATAAAATGGGTGTTATATTTTAACATACATGTTCCAGGGCTACACATGTGCTCTATGGGTGCCCTGCAACATGTATAATAAAATGTAACACTCATTTTTATCAGTGTTAGAGTGTCTGTGTGAAAAGGGCCTAAGGTGCCACAACAGTGAAAATTGCTACTGCCTTTGTTACATTTTTATTTGCATCCTTGAGTAGTAAAATTAACAATCTAGTTGGAGATTCAGATATATCCAAATTCAAGGAGTTAAATAGAGCTGGTATGGGCCTGGGCATATATTGGGTAAGATAACATGTAATGTGGCAGATCCTCGATACAGCCTTTTCCACGGACACAAGTTCTATCCTGATATTTTGTTCTTTTATACCGGCTTTGTACGACCGCAGATTGCATTAGTTGTAATCTAAAGGCTGTGAACCCTTTCCGTTGTTGGGTATTTAAAAGGAATCCAAGGTACTTTGGGCCAGAAGACCCCAGGAGCCAATACCAGGGTGAAATTCTGGATCCAGTAACTGAAGCGCTTGCCATTTCCACTCCTCTCTTCCCACTCCCACCCCTCTCCCTCCTCCCCCTCCTTCTCTCATGTCCTCCTTCTCCTCTGCCTCCCTTAAGGAAATCTCCTCTCTGCTCTCCTCCTCCAACCCTTCCACTTGCCCCCTTGATCCCATTCCTTCCCGCCTCCTCACCTCCATTACTCCCACTGTCGCCCCTTCCTTCCTGCACATCATCAACCTCTCCCTCTCTACTGGCTCTTTCCCTTCTGCCTTCAAACATGCCACAGTCTCTCCTATTCTCAAAAAGTCCACTCTTGACCCCTCTGACCCTTCTAGCTATCGTCCTGTCTCACTCCTTCCTTTTGCTTCCAAGCTGCTTGAACGTGTTGTCTACTCCCGCTGCCTTGACTTCCTATCCTCCAACTCCTCCCTTGACCCCCTCCAATCTGGCTTCCGCCCCCTTCATTCTACTGAAACTGCTCTCGCTAAGATCACCAACGATCTTCTGGTGGCTAAATCTAAACGTCTCTATTCCATTCTTGTCCTCCTTGATCTCTCTGCTGCCTTCGATACTGTTGACCACTCACTCTTGCTGGATTCCCTTCACTCCCTTGGCTTTTGTGGCTCTGTCCATAACTGGTTCTCCTCCTACCTCTCTGACCGCTCCTTTAATGTGTCTCTCTCCAACTCCGCCTCCTCCTCCTTCCCCCTCTCAGTTGGTGTTCCTCAAGGCTCTGTTCTTGGCCCTCTCCTCTTCTCGATCTATACCTCATCCTTAGGCAAACTCATTGCCTCCCATGGCTTCCAATACCACCTCTATGCTGATGACACTCAACTCTATCTCTCTACTCCCTCTCTCTCTCCCTCTGTTCAAGCTCGTCTCATCAACTGTCTCTCTGACATCTCTACCTGGATGTCTCAACGTCAACTCAAACTCAACATGGCTAAAACTGAACTCCTTATCTTCCCCCCTCATCCTTCCTCTCCTTCCTCACTGTCAATAACTATTGATGGAGTCACCATCCTGCCTGTCCCCCAAGCCCGTAGCCTAGGCTTCATCTTTGACTCAGCCCTTTCTTTTAAACCCTACATTGACTCTGTTGCTAAATCCTGTCGCTTCTCCCTCCATAACATTGCTAAGATTCGCCCTTTTCTCTCTGTCTCGTCTGCCAAAACTCTTGTTCATGCTCTGGTCATCTCTCGCCTCGATTACTGTAACCTCCTTCTCACTGGCCTTCCCCGGTCTCACCTTTCTCCCCTCATCTCTGTCCAAAACTCTGCTGCCAGGGTCATCTACCTCGCCAGTCGCTTCGACCATGTGCAGCCCCTCCTCTCTTCGCTTCACTGGCTTCCCCTTCCTGAACGAATCCTGCACAAGCTCCTAGTCTTCACCTATAAAGCTCTTCACAACCTTGCTCCCCCCTACCTCTCTGCACTTATCGCCCTCCATACTCCAGCCCGTGCACTTCGCTCCTCCTCTGTCCCTTCTCTCACCCTTCCACGCCTTCCCTGCTCCCCTAAGCGCCTTCGTCCCTTCTCACTTGCTGCCCCCCATGCCTGGAACTCCCTCCCTGTCCACATCCGCCTTGCCCCCTCCCTTCATACCTTCAAATCTCTCCTTAAAACTCACCTCTTTCGCTCTGCTCTGTCTGACTCTTTATCCTGCTGAGCCACTATTCCTATACCTACGATCGGTTTACCCTTATCCTTGCAACATGGACCTGCCTGCTGTCATTCTCATCGTAACCAAGCCAAGTACGTGCACTTGAGACCTCGCATCTTCATGAATGTTAGACCCCTTGTCTCTCCCTCTGTTCCCCTTCCTAAGTCTCTCCCCCAGCTCCTGTCTCTCAGATTGTAAGCCCTAGGGGCAGGGACCGTGTCTATTTTATTACTTTGTAAAGTGCCAGGTACACTGCTGGTGCTATATAAATGTTTGTTAATAATAATAATAATAATTTGCTGATCAATATAATCTATTCTCTGCTTAGTCTGTTTCCTGGCCTCCCGAATCGAAAGGATCCGTGGGTAAACCAAGGAAAACCCTAATCCTGCTGCTCTTTTGGTACCTTGAGATAGCCAAGATCCTTTACCATTTTATACCCAGGTCTATTTTATCTTTTAAACAAAGATTCTGTAAAGAACCCCTCGGTGAGTGGACCACTTTCAGCCAGCAGCTAAGCAGAAGTAAGGTCATTTTAGAATCCATTGGTTTCGCGCCCTACCTCTAACCGCAGTAGCAATACAGCGATCCCTGGAGGAAGCCTTAGAAGGGATCTTTGCCACCTGTTTTGAATGGATTCTAAAGGCGCAGGGGAGGGGCCTCTCCAGATTTGGGCACCATAACAAATCTGAGAGATAACTTTGGCTTCAAAAATTTTATGGGCTGGTTTACCCAGTCCTCCTCCACATAGAGCAAAAAATCACAACAAACCTTGGGAAGAGGCTATGACAACCCGTCATGACCAGTTAATAGAACAGGCTCCAGAAGCCAGCAAAAGGAAAAAACCGCTCCCAGATATTTGAAGACTTTAAGCGATATTTATGGACCCTGGAAGTCCATAGGCTGGAATAGGCTAAACTGGGGAGCAAAGACCATGTCTTTAGTTTTACCATAATTATTTTGGAGTTCCTCTTCATGGTAGAGTGCCGCCAAATCCTGTCAAATTCGCAGGACTCCCAGATGTGATGTTGAGAGGAGGACTGTATAATCTGCGTACATTAAAACTGAAACTCTCCTGAAGCGTTTATATTTTAAGGAAACCAAAAGGATGATTTGCAATTTGCTTTTTCATTTCCTTCAGATGCAGGAATGTATTAGTTTATCTTGTGTTTTCACTTCTTAAACACTTTCTCAAAATGCTGTAAGGCCCCTGCGATTTGTTGTGTTGGCTCCAGCTGCTGGTGCCACTGTCCGGGGCCTGGTCTCAGTTCAGTCTCTCCTCCCCACTTCTCCTCTTGTGTCCTCTCAGTCCTTGCCATGCCACACCCATTACTAGCTGTTTCCCATTTGCTCCAGCTCCGCCTCCCAACTTCCTGATAAGACACCAGCTAATATACAGGCAAGCAGTTTCCAGCAGGGCATCGGGACAGCAGAGGAAGGAAGGGAAAAAAATGAATTAATTAAATAAAATTAAAATAAAATTCCATACAGATGCCTACCTTTATGTTTCCTTGATTCCTTGTTTGTGGTTCTTGCCTCCCCTCCACCTGGCCCCTCTGGTTCTTAATCCCTTGGCTTTTGGTGCCTTCCCCATTGTATGCTTAGGGTGCTTTCCCACAAAATGTGCCTAATTTGCCTCTGGGAAAATCTCTGGTAGGCAAATCAGGCGTGGGGCTTGTCATGTGGGAAAGCTAACCCATGCGGCTTTGGTGGCCATCCTGTGGGGGATGCAGGGCTGGATTTACCTGCTCTGCATCCCCCACAGGATTGCCGCAAAAACTGCATGGGTTAGCTTTCTCATGTGATGAAACCCACGCTTGATTTTCCTTCTGGAGCTTTTCCCAGAGGAAACTTAGCCATGCTTTGTCACGTGGGAAAGCACCCTTAGTTCTTTGCGCCTTCGTCCCTCTCGCTGCCTTGGGCCCCGACTCCCTAACTCCTTGGTCCTTCGCTTCTATGTTCCCTCCTGACTCTAGTGTTCCCTTCAGGCTTTCCTGTTGCTTCCCTTTGATGTGCTGTATTATCTAAGATCTGGACTTCCCCTGTGGAGCCTTCCAAACTGAAGAGTAGCTGAGAGGTCTCCCTTTCTCTTGACTCTACCCCCTCTCTGCTTCCCAGGCTTGTCCTCCCCCTCTCTGGCCCTTCCTGCTGGCTTCTCCCTGTGTGACAGTTGCTTACATTGTTCCAAGGTTGCTTCAGTAGAGGGTATATACATATATGGAGACGGGGACCACAAATGGCTCAGCCCAGTGATTTCTGGGCAAGTTGTCTTGTCCATGCCACCACTTGGGGCCTGTTTATGAACTCAGGACAGCAGCCTCAGTGCCATGCAACCTACAGTACCCGAACAGCAGACAGGCCTCTGATTGACTGGCAAGTCTGCTGTCCTGATCGTGGCAACCTTTGCTTATGGAAAGTCTAAACACAAAGCATCCAGGGTACGGAACATCTAGTTGGTTAGACTGCTTTGCTAGGACCCCATCCCATCTCAAATTCTGGCTGCAGACATGATTTGAACTCCTCACAGTCCACTAAAAAGACCCATACAAGTTTCTAAATATAACCAGGTATGCTTGGGCTCTACTGATAGCCATTCACTGTATGAGCAACTCACTCTGTGCCTCAGTCTCCCCATCTGCAAAATGGAGATCATGCCACCCACCTCAAGTAGGGTTGGTTTACACACTGGCGAAATTTTTCCCACGATACACAACCTACACTGGGAGCAGAGCATGGACTGCATTCTCTATGTTTTCCCCAGGATTCTGGATAGAGGCTCAACCTGAGACCAATGGAGCTTCCCATCGGCAGGAGGCTCCGCCCTCACAGAACGCTGTGATGTCGTTGTGCTCTATGAGGGCATGACCATGTTGAAATGGCATGGAGGAACATTTTAACTCTGTCCCTTTTCTAATGTATTCATGTTGTGACACTCGGGGGGCGGGAGGGGTCTGTGAGGACAGGGCAACTCACAGATACATTATTATTATTATTATTATTATTAAACATTTATAAAGCGCCAGTTGCAAAACCTGGCACTGTACAGAACATACAATCAGACGCGGTCCCTGCCTGTGGCTTACAATCTAAAAGACAAGGAGGGGGAGACAAGGAGAGGGGACAGCGGGAGAGACATGGGAGAAGACAAACAAACATTCAGGCGGATGCGAAGTCTCAGGTGCGTGTACTTGGCTTGGTTACAAGGTGGTCGGTAGCAGCAGTCAGCAGAGGAGGGCTGACAGTAAGAGCAAGGGGAAAGACTAGAGGGCATTGGGAAAGGCAGCATGGAAAAGGTGGGTCTTGAGGAGGGATTTGAAGGAGCGGAGGGAGGAGGCGAGGCGGACGTCGGCAGGGAGGGAGTTCCAGGCATGCGGGGCAGCGAGGGAGAAGGGACGAAGGCGGTTGGGCGAGCAGGAGAAGCGAGGGAGAGCGAGGGAGGGGACAGCGGAAGAGCGGAGAGCGCGCGCAGGAGCGCGTAGGGCGATTAGGTCCGAGAGGTAAGGGGGAGCTTGGTCATGGAGCGATTTGAACGTGAAAACCAGGAGTTTGAACAGGATACGTTCAGGAAGGGGGAGCCAGTGAAGGGAGAGGAGGAGAGGCGTCACATGGTCGAAGCGACGGGCAGAGTGAATGACCTTGGCGGCAGAGTTTTGGATCGCCACAAGGGGGGACAGGTGGGAGCGAGGGAGGCCAGCAAGGAGGAGGTTGCAGTAGTCGAGGCGAGAGATAACCATGGCATGAACAAGGATTTTGGCCGAGGAGACAGATAGAAAGGGGCGAATGCGGGCAATGTTGAGGAGAGCGAATCGGCAGGATTTGGCCACAGAGTCAATGTAAGGTTTAAAGGAGAGGTGCGTGTCAAAAATGAAGCCCAAGCTGCGGGCACGGAGAACAGGACGGATGGTGACCCCATCAATGCAGATGGTCAGGTCAGAGGGAGAGGAGGGGGATGGAGGAAAAATGAGGAGTTCAGTCTTGGCCATGTTCAGTTTGAGTTGGCGTCGGGACATCCAGGCGGAGATATCAGAGAGGCAGTCGACGAGGCGTGAGCGGATAGAGGAGGAGAGAGAGGGGGTAGAGAGATAGAGTTGGGTGTCATCAGCATAGAGATGGTATTGGAATCCGTGGGAGGCAATAATTTCGCCAAGGGACAGGGTGTAGATAGAGAAGAGGAGAGGGCCAAGGACAGAACCTTGGGGAACCCCAACCGAGAGGGGAAGGGAGGGGGAGGTCGACTCGGGGAGGGAGACATTAAAGGAGCGGTCAGAGAGGTAGGAGGAGAACCAGTCAAAGACAGAGCCACGGAAGCCCAAAGAGTAAAGCGAGTCCAAGAGGAGCGAGTGGTCGACAGTGTCAAAGGCAGCAGAGAGGTCAAGGAGGACAAGAACGGAGTAGTGGCGCTTCGATTTAGCGACAAGTAGATCATTGGTGATCTTGGCCAGGGCAGTTTCAGTAGAGTGGAGGGGGCGGAAGCCGGACTGGAGAGGGTCCAGGGAGGAGTTGGCAGAGAGGAGGTTCAGGCAGCGGGAGTAGACGACACGTTCCAGGAGCTTCGAAGCAAAGGGAAGGAGGGAGACTGGCCGGTAACTAGAGGGATCGGAAGGGTCCAGGGTAGGCTTTTTGAGGATGGGGGAGACAGTGGCATGTTTGAAGGCAGAGGGGAAGGAGCCTGTGGAGAGGGAGAGATTGATGACATGCAGAAGGGGGGGAGCGACAGTGGGAGCAATAGAGGTCAGGAGGCGGGAGGGGATCGGATCAAGGGGGCAGGTGGAGGGGTTCGATGAAGAGAGAAGAGCGGAGATTTCCTGGAGAGAGGCAGGAGGGAAGGATGTGAGGAGGGAGGGGGGCGGGGGAGGGGGTGGGACGGGAGCGGGGGGCGGAGGAGGGTGGGAGGCAATATCCCGACGGATCTTGTCAATCTTGGAGGTGAAGAACGATGCAAGATCCTGAGCAGCAAGGGAAGAGGGCGGAGGAGGGCAGGGGGGTTTGAGAAGGGAGTCGAAAGTAGAGAAAAGGCGGCGAGGGTCGCGGGAGAAAGATTCGATCCTAGAGGCATAATAGCGATGCCTAGCTAGGGAGATAGCTGAGGAGAGGGAGGAGAGGGAGAATTTGTAGTGGAGGAAGTCAGGGAGGGAGCGGGATTTGCGCCAGAGGCGTTCGGCAGCCCGGGTGCAGGAGCGGAGGTAGCGGATGGTAGGGGTAAGCCATTAGACCCAGCTGCATCAGCCCAGGTTCAAATAAGGCCCAGTACAAACACGTTTAGGACAAAATATTAGGTGTGAGCAGGGCTCTAGTTCCAGAGCATTTAGTAAATGAGGCCTTGATTCAGAGGTTCCCCAAACGATGACAGTAACCTCCAGCTGTTGGGTATAGTTTGCATGTCTTTGCTGCTGCTTGAAGTTACAGGACTATATTTAATTCTCAAAATAGGGTCACACAGGCAAAAGAAAGTTGGAAAATTGCTGCCTTAATTAGTGTCTGTAACATGGAAAGTAGGATCGAACTTACCACACAGAGAACTCATTCTTCCACACAGACCAATATGCAAACAGCAAGCAAGACGCACAAAGGCTAAATCCTAGTCTCAGTTTAGTTTTATAGGTAAAAGCTGCATTGGGAGCTTGCAGTGTAACATGCTGCATGGAGCTATAATCTGGGCACTCCCCACCCAGGTAGCCACACACCAAGCTGTAGGAAGGGAGCAGTACCGAGCATTTCTTTCCATCAGTCCTCCTGCCTGGCTGGAGAATCAGCCGTGCTAATGAGCTCCAGAGGGAGCTGAACAAGCCCTCCTTGCTGGAGGCAAAAGGCTTTGAGGGAGAGAGTTGGGAGGAGAACAGGGATAGTCTCCATGAAGCTCCCTTGGGGTGAAAGTTGTGCTTGATTAAAAGCAAAGTCTTATGGGAACAGCAGGAGATGCTATTCTGAGAACACTGCACATGCTACATGCAAGAACCTAGCAGGGAAGTCAGAAGAGGCTGAAGATGTGTAGCCAAGACTAACACCGAAGAGGTTGGTGGCTACGGTCTCGTTTTCAACAGCCCCTCTTTCTTTGCAGAGAAGTTTCTAAATCCCCCCCGGCTGCGTCGATCGGGTACATGAAAAACAAGGGGAGGGGCCATGCTCCTCCTGCCCTCCCCTCAGCAGCCAACCCAAATGGCTTCTGCCTTGCTCACTCTCCCCATGGCCACCTCTCAGCTGTCTGGGGCGCTAACAGGGGAGAGGTCTTGCTGGCACATGCACAAAAGCGCACAGAGCTGAAAGGTACCGTCTTGTTCTGTGCGTGTGTGTGAGATTGGGTGTGCCAAGACTGGCGACAGGAAGGGCATCTGATCTGAGGCACAGAACACACATTGCCTTTCAGCTCTGTACACTTTTTCACATGTGCCGGGCCAGCCGCGGTGCGCTGTGGCTGGCCAGTTGGGAGCCAGGCGGGAGGTGGGGAAATGTTGGAGGGGCCGGTTGAGGCAAGGTTGGCCAAGAAGCACATGTAGCCAGCTCTTGTTGAGCGGGGTGTGTGGAAGGAGCAGCAGGAGGCCCCCTCCCCTTGCTATTGATGTACTGAGGGCCCGCGGGTGGCTGGGAGGTTGTCTGCAAGGCGTCTGTATATTAAAAGCAAGAGGAAGGTCTGGATGAGGGGTCAGAGCACAAAGTAATGGGCTCCTATGAAGGAACCCAGCCGGGGAGGGAGCAGAAGAGACAGCACCAGCCTGGAACCAGTATGGAGGATGATGCAGCAGAACAGCTAGATTTCTCTACTGTGGTGAGATTGGGGGTGGGTGGGTGTGTTGAAAGTTAGGGTGTTCGAGTTTTTATATTTTTTTCAATGACATCTCCTTTGTGGATTATATTATTTTATTTATTGTATTATTGTATTTTTATAGTTATATTTATTTTATGACTTGCTAGCCGCCTCAAGCTGCTTTAAGCAGGTGCAGTGGGATATAAATTATGTAAAATAAATTAAATATACATTTATTTATTTATTTGTTTTTATCCCCTGAAACTTTTTGCTCTTTACTATGGTACACTCCCTTTTAGTTGTTCCCCCTCCTTGAGTGATGCATTTTAAATCTTATTTTGGATTTATTTTTAGTTTGTTTTTAAATTTATTTTTAGTTTGTTTTTTATATTTGGCTGTTTGGATATTTAAAATATATTTTTGGATATTTTTAATATTTTTGATTTTTGATTTTGATATTTTGTGCATTGACTGAAAACATTTTGGATATAGTTTCTATTTTTTTACATATATATATATATATATATATATAATTTGTTCATATATAGTTTGGATATTGGATGTTTGGCTTAGATATTTTGTGTGTTGACTGCATTTTCCCCTGCTGTGCTCAAACAGAATTTGCAAGTAAAGCTTTTGGAAAACCTTTTAGACTTCTTATATTTAATATTTTTGCAGTAGTGTGAATACTTCATATAAGGTCGTGTGAAAAGCAAGTGTTTTTTGTCTTATTGTGTTTCTGAAAGCAGGACATAGTGCTGCCCCTCTGAATTTCCCCCCTCTTCCTGAGTGATTTGATTTTTGAGAAACATTTTGTTGAACTTTGGAAAAGCTTCTATATTCTGTCTGTATTTTTCCCCACTATATGAACCCACCAAAATATCTCAACCAATTTAAACATTCAAAGGATTTATTTAGTGACTTGCCATATTCAATCTTTCTGTTGCAGCATGAACACTTCAAAAATACTTGTGTGGTTTTAGTGTTTTTGAAAGAGGAAAATAGTGTTACCCTTTTGAATTTTGTCCCCCACTCTACGCGCAATCTCATGCTATTGGGAATTTGTGATCTTAAGGATTTTTCCATGGTTTTTCCCACTCTTCTTCATGGGTTTGGGAGCTTGTAGGAAGGATACTGAAACTGTTATATCACTTTTCCTCACAGGAATCTTTTTCCTCCCAGGGGCCAATTGAAAAATTAGTACAAGCTCCAAGAGTTACATGAAAACTTGAGGTAGAGGTGCCTATGTAGTGCACTCAGGAAGAGGATGGTCCAGATCATGGATGTATGCCCTGGATCTGTCCCCTATTCTTGTGTGCATACCCTCATCTCTGCTCCCTTACCCTGAACTCAGATTTTCAGTTTTTGGGGATAGGAACTGGATATAGGGGCCAGATCCAGGAACTGGAAAGGGGCCAAATAAAAACTTGCCATGGGTCACATTTAGCCTCTGGACCTAAGGTT
This sequence comes from Sphenodon punctatus, assembly GCA_003113815.1. Classification (NCBI taxonomy): domain Eukaryota; kingdom Metazoa; phylum Chordata; class Lepidosauria; order Sphenodontia; family Sphenodontidae; genus Sphenodon; species Sphenodon punctatus. The sequence goes on from QEPC01011180.1 coordinate 1,369,789, forward strand.
GCTCACCCCTGGTGTAAAGGAGGAAGAGCAGGGGTGCAAGGGGCTGGTCTGAAGTGAGGGATTCAAAATTCATTACCTTCAGTGTGGCTTAGTACCTAAGCTTTTGGTCTACTATACTGTTTGCTAAAGTATTCTGCCCCATGCTGGCTCTCCTAGTCGTGCTCTCTCTCCAAACTGCATCTGCAGATGAGGCGGGGTGGGAATGAGGGAACTGTTTTCTTTCCCTACAGTTTGGCATTTATAGGGCCTTTCACTGGTAGGGTGAATTCTCTGGTGTGTACAGAGGGCCGAACTCATCGTGTAGCATTTCACAGTCAGGGCATATGTAAGGCTTCTCCCCTGTGTGGATTCCCTGATGTATATTGAGTGTCCCAACTTCTCCTGAAGCTTCCCTCACATCTGTGGCACGTTCTGGGTTTCTCTCCTGAGAGCATTTTTTTTTTAAATAGCAGTTTTTAAAAGTGAAATAAATCATGCATTCATATAATGTTTCCTTATTTTATAACAGATTGAAGTCTTGATCTGCCTTTTTTTCCCCTAGCACCTGATCTGAAGGAGCAAATGCTGGTTATCCCTTTCTGATTTTTTTAAACACAGAGCTTTGCATCTTGTTCACTATTGCATGCCACCATCGTTGTATAGCTTTTCGTTCTGTATACACTGTGGGGTTTCTTGTTCATTGTGTGTTCTACTCCATTGATCACGTAAGAGTGAAATTTTAATGCTGTCCCCACCCCCTGCCAGCTCCATCCATTGCCCCACCAACTGCCACCGAGGGTGTTAACAGACATCACACTGGCCCAGTTCAGCCCACTTTGGCCCGAATTTGTCCTGGGAAAAAAAAAACACTTGGGGTGGTGGCTGGACCAGAAATGTGGGCCCAGAACAAAGCGGGCCAACAGTCCACGTCCAGCTGTGGCCCAGAGTGGGTGGAACCAAGCAGGAATGTTTTTCCCAGCTCTCACTCCTCCCGGCATGGGGGATTGCTATGGAAGCCAGCCATGGCTGCCTGTAATAAGCAGCCATGGCTGCCCATCATGGTGAGATGTGGGGAGATGCTGGGGGCATGGCTGAGTGGCCACACATCACTCCCCATCAACCCCTCCCTCCATCTGGGTCAGGCCATGGGGTTGTTTGTTCCTGCAGCTGGAACACACCCAACCAGGGGAAGCCCTCCCCACCCCAAGGCAGGGTAACAGCTGGCTCATCATGTTTGTAAGTACCCTGACTCTCTTCATCTCAATGCCATAAACTCCTCAAAGCATAAGGGGCACAAATGTGCATTGTGCTTCTGTCAGAATACCAGCAACTTGTTCTGTTTCTGGTGACAGCAAGAGAAACATGCAGCTGTCCACAGAATGACACTGATTCTCAACGCAGCCTAAGGCTGCTTTTTTGCCCCATTCTGTATTTGCACGTTCTGTATTTGTGCAGAACCACATTCCAGTGCTCAGAGAGGGCTCTACTCCTGCATTAGGAAAAGAAAAATAGAGGAGGAAAAAAGTGACTACTTTGCAGATGCCAAAACGCAAGCACACACGCACACACATTTTATGTGCCATGATGGAAAGTTAAGGTGAAAAGGTCTGTATCTGAGACAAGAAACATTTCTTTAATTAACTTTCCCCTTTCCTTACCCTTAAAAAAAAAAAGGGGGGGCAGGGGGCTGTAGCTGGGGGGGGGGGGGGAGAATCTCCTGACATTTTATGGGCAATAAAGAAGGACAAAAAATAAATAAATCCCCAAACTTGTGCATTTCTGTTAAACTAAAAACACGCCTACTGAAAGAAGCAGCTGGAAGGCTAATATTCTATTATGAACATGCTGGGAACTTTATGCAGCCTTTTGGATCAATACTGACCACCTGAAGGGTGCCTGAGGCTTGCCTGCATGCCACTGGTCTCCAATTCCGCTAACTGTGCCAAATGACCACAGTGGGGCTCTGCGCAAGTGCATGGGGCATGCAGAAAGTTATTGGTAAGATAATGGCCTATTTCGGCATGTACGCCGCTTGGATCCCAAGGAGCCGGCTGAGGCCATTCTCAGATTTTACAGCTGGTGGTTGGTATTTGCCCCCAAGGCCTGAAAATAACTGCCACAGTATTTTTACGACACAACACTAGCCTTTTGTCGGCGCACCCCAATGAGACACGGAGACTTGTATTGGTTTAAAATGCTGGCCGCATTCTTTATTATCAACAATCAAACTTGAGAGGCCGGTGGGAAAATTGCCCGGCAATTCTGGGTCCAGTATGCTAGCTAATAACCATAAACTTATTAACTTGGTCACTGACGTGGATGTGCCCTCCAGCGTCAATGCCGTTCTACTTATCTTCCCCCTTCGACAACACAAGGCTCTGGCCGAAACGGGGGAACAGGCCCAACTCAGGGCACGAGCCAGGAGGTAAGTGGTTTCCGGCCGGCGGACAGCGCATGTCCATTCCGGTCATCCAAACCACTCCTCCCAGGGTCATGACCCCAGCGCGTGCTGCGCCACGCTTCACGCTGGGTATCACTTCCTCATCTCTTATGGAGATGTCTCATCCTATCCTACTTAATTCCTATTTAACCTACTATCGCATACTGGACCCCTGCAGAATGCGACAATTTTTTATTTATTCTATCCAAATCCAATCATTAATTCCATCACCGATTCCGTACCATAACCATTTTATCATTGCTTAATAATCAAATTGATAATTGGATTGCCAAATTAGTACCAAAACAATACCTATTTATGCCTACTCCACACTGTTCAGGAGGCGAAAAGCAATCCTAAAAAAAGGCTAATCGCCAAAATTCCTCCTGGGCCCCTCTACTGGCGACCGGTCCTTGAACCACAGTGTTAGAGGGAGGTGGGTGGGGTTGACTTCTGCTCCGTCTGCCGCCAAATGCCTCGCTCTGAGGCCACGTGGACTCACCTCGCCTAGAAGGGGCAGGTCCTCGTATCCTTTTCTGTGTACCTATCGCACGCTCCTCTGAACTTTGCCCAGCAACAGGGCAGTACCTCTTGAGCCCTCTAGAGGGCCAATCCCCATTGCGACTGCTCCACACTCCATGCCTCATTTCCCGGAGGGGAGGGGGCTGGACAAACACCCCGTCGCCGCTATTCAGCGGCGAAGGGGACTTGGTGACATTCCCTAATGCTGGCAAAGAACAGGAAGTAGTATCTAGGGGACTATTCTCCCGCACCAGGAGTTAGGAAGACGCTGCCCAGGGGTGGGAAAATCTATGGCTCGGGAGCTACATGCAGTGCTTGAGCAGTACACTTGCTGCTCTCAACCAGGGCTTGCTGGTCTTGGGCCCTGCACTGCCTTAAAGGTCCTCTCTTTTACTGCCTTGCACCTGAATCTCAGCAGCTAGGATTGCAGGATCATGTTACAGGATCATCCAGCGGCGGCCCTAGGCTGAGGGCGCCTGGGGCAGTGCCCTGCCCCCACTCTCCCACATCCGCGGTGCCACTCACAGTAGCGCTCACTAGCGCTACTGTCAGTGGCACCGGGGACGGGGGCAAGCGGGGGCAGGGCACAGTGCTCTGACTGAGTGCTCTCTGCCTCTGTCTCTGCTGGTGCAGCAGCTGAAATTGACATGGGAGCACAGTGCTGCCATGTCAATTTCAGGCTGCTGGCAGAGGCAGAGAGCGCTCAGTCAGTGAGCGCTCTCTGCCTCTGCCTGCACTTCTGGGACTCAGGAGTCTGGAGTCTCAGAAGGGACAAAATTAGCCTGAACGCAAGCTGGGCAGCTCAGCATTCAGACCAAGTGCGCCGCTAGGGAAATGAAATTTCCCTGAGTGGCAGCTTTGCATTGAGCCCTATGGGCTTAATGCAAAGCCTCAGTTGGGCGTTCGGTGGGGGCGCTCGGTGGCGGGAGGCGCTGCAGGCGCATGCTTGAACTGAGTTGAGCATGTTCTCCGCAGCACATCTTGCCGCCGAGCGCCTCCATTGAACTGTGAACTGCCTGCGGACCATGCCAGCAGCCAGTCCCCGGGAGGGACCCGGCGACAATATTAAGTAAACGCACATGGGGTGTGTGTGTCAGGGATCAGAGGCTAGGGGCCTGGGATGGAAGGGAGGAGGGTGTGCAAGACTGGGGAATTGGGGGAGGGGGTGTGCACCCACCCTCCACCCCCAGTTTCCGCTAGTGGGTTAGAGCAAGGGCTCGGGGTTCTGGGAGCCAGGGCTCCTGGGTTCTCTGGGAGGGGAGTGGGGCTAGTGGCTTAGAGCAGGGGGGCTGGGAGCCAGGGCTCCTGGGTTCTCGGGGAGGGAAGTGGAGACTAATGGGTTAGTGCAGGGGGGACTGTGTGTGGTAAAATCGAGGTTTGGAAATCCTGAGACAGATGTCACTGCAAGTCATGCGATTTATTTAAGTTGTGTTCAAAATGCTGGAAATGGGATGTGCGTGGTAAAATTGATGAGTCCCTGTGTTTTGGGTTTATAAATTATTTATTTTAAGCTTGATGTGCATGTAGACTGTGTTTTCTTCCATCCAATGTTAACCCTGGGAACTCCTTGCTGCTGGGTTTTGC
>QEPC01011180.1:1375481-1415545 GCA_003113815.1 Sphenodon punctatus
CAGACATGACGCTAACCACCCTTTAACCACCCTTGGTGGTTATTTATGCATGTTGCAGGGCTGTATTGGTGCCCTATGCAGCCCTGAAACATGCATAAATGACCACCAAGGGTGGTTAAAGGTTGGTTAGCGTCATGTCTGTTTTCACCCAATGTCTCCTGACTATGGCTGAAAGAAAGTGGACAACTGCAGGTCGTGGATCATAATGGGCTGTGCCAATCCCATTTGGAGCAACATTTAGCCGTGCATTAACTGTCTGTGTTGACATACTTCATAATCTTATAATGGACGACACTTGAACAAGTAACACAACTCTCTCACCACACTCATTGCAAACTGAAAGAATTATAACTGCTGTCAAATGTTTTTGCACCAGGCCAGAAGTTACAGGCAACAGCTGGTGAAGGTGCACGGACACAGAACATCCTAAATCTCTCCCCTGTGGGAGTTGAGGGACTTCAGAAATCATTTCCCACTATTCACATGCTTCATCTGCAAATATGCCACCTTCCTCTGGGACGAGCCTGGCAGACAACACCATTCCCATCTTCACAAACTATGTGAGTGTGTGGATAGCAGATCTTGGATAGCAGAATGACAGCATGGTGTCCTGTTCAGTATGGAGGCGTTCTGCTAAAAACTGTTCTGCTGCTTGCACACTTTCCACTCAAATCACCCATGCATTTTACCGGCTGGTTGTAATAAACTTGTTGGTTGTGTGTCTTCTGCTTTCAATGTGACCGGCAATATTAAATTTGGATTTGGATTCACGTTTCCCAGGGAAAGGTCCTTCCTTCATCATCTGCAGCTTTCTGACTGCTGAATCTCTGCAAGTAAGTATGTCAGGAAGGATAAGATCATCACGTTCTTGCAGCTGTTTCTGTAGTGCCTGGTAGACATCTAAGATATCTCCCATAAGTTCTGTTAGCCAAATTTGCTTATCATTCCCTGTTTTCAGAAAACCATCGTCATCATCGTCTTTTTGTTGTTGTTGTTGTGATCTCCAGTCTCCTCAAGTTTCCCCCACACTTTCTAGCAACCAGGCATATTGTGTAACACTGCATCAATGAGGAGGACCTGATGTTGTATAAATCTAGCTTCATAATGTCGTGGAAATCGTTTTGCTTCAGGTAAGAGTTTGTAGCAGCTTTGTTTTATTCTTTGATGTGTGGAAGTAGGAGTTCAAAGCTTAATAGGTTAGCCTTCCACATCTTCAGCTCCAGGACTGTAGCAATGATGGCTTCTGCAGCAGGGTCCAATCGGTAAGCACAACACCAAAAAGCCAAAATCTCTCTCATGTACTGGTCACTCAAAAGCTTCCAGAGACCAGAGTCTTTCCCTGTGTTTGCTGATTTTCCATCCATAGTAATTCCTGACAACTTTTGAACCACACATTCTCAGGGCTTCATTCACTCCTTCAAGCCAACCTTTGGCTTTCTTCTGCTTTGCTGAATCATTGGTAGGAAAAGAGTGCTCAGACTAACATTTATTAGTTATAGAATTGCAAGGCCAAATTTTATCTTCTATTTGTTTGATAAATATTTGGTATTCAGTATTCAGAAAAAATAAAATAAAAATAAAATTTTTATTTATTTTTTATTTATTACATTTTAACCCCACATCTTCCTGCACAATGGCAGCTTGGAGCGGCAACAACATATAAAAATACAATAAAATACATAAAACAAAGTATTATAATATTAAAATTACTAAAAAGGCTAAATGCTAAAGGCAATAAAAATACCCCCACCCTCACCCCTTTCCCGAAGGCCCGACAGAACAACCAGGTCTTACATGATCTTCAGAAAGAGGGGAGGTCCGGGGATAAACGGACCTCGATCAGAACGGAGTTCCACAGTCTAGGTGCGGCCGCCACCTGGAATACCCAGGGGACCTCGAGTTGGGAGCCCCCAGCCGACCACAGGGGCCGTGAAATGACCTGGTACCAGCAGGTCCCAAGCCCTTTAGGGCTTTAAAGGTCATTACCAACACTTTGAATTGGGTCCGGTAGACTATAGGCAGCCAGTGCAGAGAACAGAGCACAGGTGTAATGTACTCATGGCAACCCATCCCCGTTAGGAGATGAACCTCCGCATTCTGCACCAGCTGCAGCCTCCGAACCGTCTTCAAAGGTAGCCCCACATAGAGTGTGTTACAGTAGTCCAGTCAAGAGGTAATGAAAGCATGGATGATGGTTGCCGGGTCCAAGTTGGAGACATACGTCCGAAGCCGTCGCACCAGATGTAATTGGCGAAATGCTCCCCTCGCCACAGCCTCCACCTGACAATCCAGACGGAGCTGTGGGTCGAGGAACATCCCCAAACTATGGACCTGGGCGGCCAGAGGGGGGCAGACCCCGCCAATAACGGGAGCCACCACCATCCATCTTATTCAGACTCAGTCGATTCGCCCTCATCCAGTCCCCCACAGCCGCCAAACACCAGGTGAGCACCGAGACTGCTGCGCCTGGATATTCAGAAAACGAGAGGTAAAGTTGTGTATCATTGGCGTACTGATGACATCGTACGCCGAACCGTCTCATGACCTCCCCCAAGGGTTGCATATACACATTGAACAGGAGAGGGGACAGAATAGAGCCCTGCGGGACGCCACGCGTGAGGGCCCAGTGAGAAGATGTATATTCCCCGAGGACCACCCGCTGAGTTCTCCCTGCCAGGAATGAGCGGAACCATTGAAGAACAATCTCACTCACCCCGGCCCGGTCCTGCAGCCTTGTCACCAACATCTCATGATCAACAGTATCAGATGCCGCCGACAGATCCAACAAGATCAAAATAGATGATCTGCCCTGATCTAATTCACGCCGTATTCAAGGCCACAAGTGCAGTCTCTGTGCCAAACCCCGGACAAAAGCCAGACTACGAGGTATCAAGAAAACCGACCCAGTCCAGATGTCCTTGTAACTGCTGGGCCACCATCTGTTCAATAACCTTCCCTAAAAAACACCTTACCTTTCTGGCAGAGCAGAGGCAGGGCTCCTGGAACACACACAGGGGGCTCCCACAGGCCTTGGGGCTTTCTGAGTAGCTCCTCCCCCACCCATACACCTGAGTCTCCTAGGCCTTGTTTGCAGCCTCTCCTGCCTCACAGGTCTCTCAGACTGCTTTCTCATGAGGCAAAACACATACCGTTTGCCTCCAGGAAAAACTCTGGGAGGCAAATGCTGCGCTGCTTTTGCCATGTGGGAAAACAAAGTCATGTGGCTTTGGCTCTGATCATGTGGGGGATGCAGAGCTGGAAAATGGAGCTGGAAAAATCGAGCTCTGCATCCTCCGCACGATCGGGGCCAAAGCCGCACAGCTTTGTTTTCCCATGTGACGAAAGCCGCGCAGCATTTGCCTCCCAGAGTTTTTTCCAGGAGGCAAATGGTGCGTATTTTGATTGGTGAGACAGCGCCTTCAGTCACATGAAGGGTAGGCATAGAGTTGCTTGCACCTTGATTGGCTCTCTCGTCCCAGTTAGTCCTTCTCATTTGGCACTCGGCTCAGCCCTCTTAAACAGGCAGTCCTAAGACAAGGTGCTTTCTTTGGGGTGTAAAACCTCCCGGAGAGGGTGGGGTTTTCATACCTGCTGGACCTCTCCATAATCTGAGGACTAGAAAAAGGCTTCTGGGTGGTTGTATGATTGAGTAGCTGCTGCAGGTAGCAAATTTCTAGCATAGGCGCAGAGCTGCCAAGGAGGAGCCATTGGTAAGAGGGAGATTTTTATTATAATCCTCTAACCCCACCATTAAATCCTTTTAGGGGGTGAAAATTCCTTGAAAAGTGCCATTACTCCAGTGCAATTCACTCTTGCAATTACGGCTTGCTGTGGCTTGGAGAATATTTCTGCACTCTGTTTCAGCTTCTTAAACAGTGCACCTGGCAGGAACATAGCTACCATAGTTGTAGCTGCACCGGGCCCCACAATGCATGTAGAATTTGTATGCATCTCGTGTGAGCAGGACGAGGGGGCCCATTCTATCTTCTGCAAAGAGCCCATTCCAGGCTAGCTACGCTAGTGCCCGGGCACAATAATGAGTGCTAACAGAAGAGAGATTAGCCCGCTGGAGTCCAGGGTTGCTCCGTACAGCCCATGTGAAGCCACCACTCCCAGATTCCATGCAACGAACTGGACAGACGGGCAGGCATTCCTCGCCCCTGAGCTCCACTACCCACGCTCCAACTCACCACCACCATCAAGCTGCCCTGGACCTCTCTAGGCACTTGGCCCAAGACTCTATGGTCCTGGCGGACCTGCACACGCATGGAGGCTGCGTGCACCTTAACAGATGGGAGGCAGGCACAGGGATGCACATTCACCTGCATCAGCTGACGTTCACTTGCATGGCGGGCTCCACATTCGCTGGGATGACGGCATGAGGGGGGACGATGGAAGGGCAGAGGTGAACATCTGCCAGCCACCTAATAGATGGGCAGGTGGCCACCCATCCAGGGGGGAGGGGGGCTAATCTGGACTACGGTCTTGTCTGTTTGACTCTGTTTCAGCAGCTTGTCAGATGTGCCTGGAAATATATCTCAATCGTCGCACCCAACGAGCAAGTATAATGTTATACTTGGGATGTGTGTGTGGTTTGCTGCAGATTTATAAAAGAACAGCTGCATATTCTATATAGGCCAGGAGTTTGGCTAATAATTTCAACTTGCAAATATCCTGTTAGGAGCAATAATTGTGGTTTCTAGGTTATCCTACTAGAAATGGTTTCTAGGTTATTAAATCAGGGACCCGTGTTCACTGTGTTTCTCCCACTGGAGGTAATGGGGGGAATGCACTGAACCTGGGTTCCTGCTAAAAGTAAACGATGCGCTCTGGAAAGATTTTCATTAAATAGAGGATTTCTTTTATTTTTTAAATGTAGGCAGGTGCCTTTGTAAATATACATTAAAGATCTGGCAGAGACATGAAAGAGTTACATGAAGATGAATGTAAAAAACTTCAATTATCGAATATAAATGGGTACAAAAGTCTGAACAACTGGCAGGGACATACTCGAGGGATCCAGACTTGAAAGGAGCTCTTTTAAATGTCGGGTAACATACTGTTGATTTATGTTTCTCCTTTCTAGATCTAATCGGGCTTCTTCACTTCATTTTGATAGGGCAAATTCCAAAAACGTGTTCCTTCAACTCACATCAAGCCATTTGTCGTTAATTTAAAAAATTTCAGCTGCCTTTGTAAACAGCAGGAAAAGGGGAAAGTAATCTCTCTCTCTTGCACACCTGCATCCTTAAGATTTCTTCTCTAATGTACTACAGAGCCAAAGAGACACCTTCCTCGCCCATTACTCTCATTTGTTGGAAAGTGGCCAACTCCATTTAGACCACAGACTTGGCAAAGGAGTTGGGCTAGCTTAGTTGTCTTTGAACCAGTTTTAAAAGAAACACCACGCAGGATGGGCATGAGGGGGTGGCACTTGTCCCCCCAGATTTTCATGCCTCCCTCCTATTTTCAGTGCATTGGCTTGGCACCTATCCACCTCACAGTACTCCCTTGAACCCTCCTCTTCCCTCAGCTGTGCCTCAGGGGCACCCATCCACCCCATAGAACATCTTCAAACTTACTTATCCTTAACTCTGCCCCCACTTCAATGCTCACATGTCACTGATGGGTTCAACTCGCCTAATTCTGTCTGCATGCATATTAGGTAGGCCCTTCCTATATTATACCTATAGGCAGCTGATTAGAGAGAACCACGTGGAGTGTGGATTATCATACAGTGAGGCTGGGAAATTTGTCTCATTTTCCTTGTTTCTTTCAGAGAACCATTTCCCACCTCACAAATCCAACTTATTGTGAAAGTTGGTGGGCAATGGAGTTACTGAATAGACTCAAGTCCCTGGTAACAGTATGGCCTCTTTACCTTGCAACACGGCCAGAATACAAGTCAACACCTTTCTGAAGGTGTGTTACCCTCAGCACCCTGGCCACACTCCAAATCACACTTGGCTGCCCTGAATTATTCATACAGTCTTCACGATACAATGTTTTTTCTTCACTTCCAGGGTTGCCACCTTTCGCAATTTGACCCTGAGACTCCCATTTTTGGTCTAAGAGAGTCCCAGTGTCAAATTGCAAAAAGTGGCACCCCTATGCATTTCCTGTTTTCAAAGCACTGTACTTGCCGGCATTCTCTGCACAACTCCTAACTAAGCCACATGCTAATGAGACTGTGAGAACACACTCGCAGGTGGCATTAATCCTGTGCAGCTGTAACTAACTAGTCCGTATGTGTTACACATCCAGCTCCGTGGCTGATCCCATTAGGATCAGATTCTGCTGTAGTGCCCATTTACAAAGCATAACTAGCACCATGGGGATCTATGGCTTCTGTTAAACACCAAAAGGTCTCCATTTTGACTCCCCCCAACACTGCGTTTATGGCAGTCATCCCATCACTAAGGCCGCTTTTAGACGATCGCGCTGTGCGCTTGCGTGGGGTTTCAAAACGCCCGCTAGGAGAGATTACACGTGACGCCGGCGGCAATCGCGCGCCTGATACGTCGCCGCGCATTCTTTTCAAGCCGCGAATGACCTACCTCGATCAGGCTCCCAGTCAGTTCGTGGCTTGAAAAGAATGTGCGGCGCCATATCAGGCACGCGATTGCCGCCGGCGTCACGTGTAATCTCTCCTCGCGGGAGTTTTGAAACCCTGCGCAAGCGCACAGCACGATCGTCTAAAAGCAGCCCAAGTCTTGGCAGCATGGGGAGAGAATTGAGAATATTGGTCTAGCTGATGCTGCAGGGTCCGAACTAAACACCAGCATCATACCTCCCATCACTCAGGCTGCATTCAAACGAGCATTTGCTGAGTTAAACTGTTTCCCTCACATTTTTATTGCTTATGTAAAGTAATTAGCTCCCAAGATCCTGCACAAGCAGGCTGTTAATCACCTGCATCTGTCAAGCTGAAAACCGAGGATTAACAATGGAGCTAAGGCTCTTTTCACACAAGATGCCCCCCCTTGCCCACGTGGGCGACTGGATGAGCATGGGTGTGTGTGTCCGTGTGACTGCCAGTGTGGGTGGGTGAGGTGCGTGCATGCTCCTGTGATCCACCCATTGCCACCGATCCCCCATGCACAGAGGCATTGGACAAAACTGAGATGCCTCCATGTGTGGAGGTGGGTGGAGATGGGTGTGCTGTTGGTATATGCAACATCCATAAGTTAATGCCTGCTGCATTAAGAATGGTAATTGACTATAGAGCCACCAGATGGCGCTGCTATGTTTATATGTACATGGAAGGGAGATGGGGTTTTGTAGTTGAATTCCTTTGTGTAACCGCTCCTTCTTCCCTTCTCTCTCATTGTCTCAGTCTCCGTTTTGTCTTCTTACTAGTTAGATGTAACTAAGGATCTGTGCCTGAGAAAGCTTAAGTAAAGTTCTGTTTTTAAACCTTCAGCTGCATTTGTCCTTACTGATTGCGATTAATCAGTTATTACTCTGCAACAGGTTATGGGCCCAGACCTCTTCAGAACAGCTCAGAACAACTCTAAAGACTGGAAGCGAGCTGAAAGGAAAAGAGGCTCAAAGGAAACTCCCAGAGGAGGCTACTAACTGTCAGTGAGCAGAAGAACCAAAATCCCAATCGGTGGGGAGGGAAGCAAGCATGGCCAGCAGCTCTGAATTAAAGCTTTCAGTCTGCAAGCTGAATAACACAAACTACCAGTTGTGGAAATTCAAAGTAGAAATGCTCCTATCCAAAGATGACCAGTAGGAGGTGATCTCCACAGACAGACCTGCAGCAAACCCTGAGGTATGGGACAGAAAGAACAGACAGGCAAAGGCAGAAGACGACCAGTTAATCCACATAAGGGGGGAGGCCACAGCAAAGGCCATGTGGAATGCACTGCAGAAGCTGCATGAATGGACCAGCTTGAACAGTAAGCTGTTTCTCCTAAGGAAACTGTACCAGATGAGACTTGGTAAAGGGAAGGAGATGCAGGATCACATCAATTCAATGCTGGAAGTGGCAGCACAACTGCGATGCATAGGTGAAGAGATAAAAGACAACCACGTGGTGGCCTTACTTCTCTTCAGCCTGCCTGAATCATACAGCGCCCACATAAACGCCCTAGAGACAAGGCCTGAGGCAGAACTAACACTGGAATTTGTAAAAGGGAGACTCATGGATGAATTCCAGCGCAGGAAAGAAATCACGCGAGACAATTAGGGACAGGATAAGGAAACTGCCCTGAGAATTGTAGACAACAGATTGCACAAGAAGGAAACAAGGGCATGTTTTTGGTGCAAGAAAGAAGGACACCTAAAGAAAGACTGCTCCATATGGAAGGCAGAACAACAAAAGCAATCTCCACAAGTGTCTAAGCAAAGGGCCAAGGCTACAACCAGTGACACAACCACAGAACAGTGGAGAGGATGTTTTAGAGCAACACAGACCAACTCATCACAGGACTGGTGTGTCGACTCTGGAGCCACGAGTCACATGACCAGCGACAAGAGCTTTTTCACAGTACTGGACCCAAGCAACAAAGAAGAGATATACCTCGCTGATGGAAGCAGCATCACTGCAGAAGGTATTGGCGAAGGAATTCTAAGTTGCAACAAGCCACACGGAGGCACACTAGCAATACCAGTAAAGGATGTGCTGTATGTACCTGGCTTAGAGGGAGGACTCCTATCCGTTAAACGCCTAACAGAGAAAGGGCTCACCGTCAAGTTCCGGGGTAATGAATGCACAATCCAGAAGGGGACAAGGGTCCTAGCCAGAGCCTATGCAGATGAGCACCTGTATCGCTTGAGTGCAACCAAGGAACAAGCAAAACTCACTGCACATGAGCAACACAAGGACTGCATTCATCTGTGGCATCGACGCCTGGGTCACAGGCACCCAGAAAGTATAAAGGAACTGCAAAGACAGCAGCTGACAAAAGACCTGATAGTAACAGCATGTCCCTTGACCATGAGATGTGAATGCTGTATCAAAGCTAAAGCCACCAGAGCAACGCTCCCCAAGGCAAGCCAGACAAGAACCTCCAAGCCACTTGACCTCATACACAGCGATGTGTGCGGCCCCATGAAAGTACCCACACCTGGAGGGAACAGATACATAATGACATTCATAGACGACTACTCAAGATACACAGTCACATATCTCATGAAGCATAAGGATGAAGTACTGGAAAAATTAAAGGACTACATAACCATGACAAACAACAGATTCCAACGCAAGCCGCTCGTACTTCGAACCGACAACGGAGGCGAATACACAGGAAAGAGAGTTGAAGACTTCCTGAGAGCCCACGGGATAGAGCACCAGAAGACGGTACCATACACGCCCGAGCAAAATGGGGTAGCTGAAAGAAAGAACAGAACCTTAACAGAAATGATCAGGTGCATGTTGACGGACTCTGGACTGCCAGAAAAATATTGGGGCGAGGCAGTAGTTACGGCGACATATCTACAGAACCGACTCTACTCAAGAACAGCAAGTAAAACTCCATATGAACTCTGGTATGGAGAGAAGCCTAGTGTGGGACACATCAAAGTGTTTGGATGCAAGGCATACGTGTACATTCCGGAAGAGAAACGCACCAAACTACAAAACCGAGCTGTGGAAGGGATTCTTGTTGGATACAGCGAACACTCCAAAGGATACAGAATCCTCAACCCACACACAGACAAAGTAACTATCAGCAACAGCGTGACTTTCGAAGAAAACCCAAGCAACAGTGTAATGTCCTTACAAGAATCAGGAGAAGAAGCATGTCCTGAATCAGGAGGAGAAGAGCATCCTGAACAAACAGTTGAAATCAGCACAAGCTCAACTGAGATGCAGGAACAAACCCAATCACCTGCAGATGTTGAAATCAGAAGATCTACCAGGGAAAATAAAGGCAAACCACCCACCCGCCTGTCCTACAAAGCAAGTACCAACAGACTGTCTGAGCCATCGACATGGGAAGATGTCTTACAAATGTCAGAAGGGGAACACAACAAATGGACAAAGGCAGCTACAGAAGACATGGTAGCAGATGCCCTGACAAAACCTTTAGCAGGAGAGCGCCACCGAAAGCTACTAAGTAAAATGGGTTTAGTAGGTTAACTTCTGTCTGTTGAGAAGGGGTGTTGGTATATGCAACATCCAAATGCCTGCTGCATTAAGAACAGTAATTGACTATAGAGCCACCAGATGGCGCTGCTATGTTTATATGTACATGGAAGGGAGATGGGGTTTTGTAGTTGAATTTCTTTGTGTAACCGCCCCTTCCTCCCTTCTCTCTCTTTGTCTCAGTCTCCATTTTGTCTTCTTACTAGTTAGATGTAACTAAGGATCTGTGCCTGAGAAAGCTTAAGTAAAGTTCTGTTTTTAAACCTTCAGCTGCATTTGTCCTTACTGATTGCGAATCAGTTATTACTCTGCAACATGTGCGTCCATGTGACTGGCTGCCCACGCTCTGCACACCTGTCGCAGTGCACACGAATCCCCCCTCGCCCCTGCACCACAGCGCCTCCTGACCCATGTGAAAAGGGCCTAAGTTATTTATGTGCATTATTTGTCATTTGTGAAGGATCTTAAGCTCCTCCCACCCATTTCTGATAACATACCAGGAGACCTGGAAAGCACCTCTCTCAACTCCCATTGTAGCTTACACTCATTGAAAAGGGTTTGCAATGGCTAGAAAGGCAGGGAGAAAATACCTGCTGAACACGGCTGTATTTACAATGAAAGCACCCCGCTGAGTCTTACAATCATTAGCAGCTCATAGGGGGCAATACACAGCAGGATTCAATGCAGGGAAGGGGGATTTAGCAGCACATCTGAAGGGGGATTAATTAGCTGCACGGGATAGCTGTTGTGCTTTATCAGCCTTAAAGACCTGGAAGAAAAGGCTTGTTTGAATGCAGTCTAAGGGTGTTTTTACACGAGGCTTGTTTCTTGCATATTTCTAAAATCCAGGAGGAAAAAAACTCATGGGGGGGTGGGCTGTAAGACATTCCTCCCCTCTATCAGAAGTGAGCCCAGTGCCATTGCAAACAGCAGGCACCATGAACTAGTTCAGGCATGGAGATGTGGAGCGGTAAAAAAACAAACATATGGGGCTGGGCATGAAAGAGTGAAAGCTACAATGGAAGCTGAGGGAGGCACTTTCCTTGTCTCCTGGTGCCCCGGCATGTTTTCAACAATGGGTGGGAGTGGTTTAAGATCCTTCGAACATGCCGAGTTATGCGCATGAGCAACTTGGTTTCTAGAAGTGAAGCTGAAAACCGAGGGTTAACAATGGAGCTAAGAAACTAAAGGCATTTTTAAACAAGAGAGTTTTCTCCTACAGCTTTAAAATGCGGCTCAGGAAAACTCCTGTGGTGGGGAATCCAATGGTCTTCGGTGGACCAGACATTGCCTGGGCGCCATTGGAAACAGTGGCGCAGGATGACTCCCAGAAGTTTTGATGCAGACTAGATAATCGAGGTCTTACCTAGTCCATGTCTCAAAACTTCTGGGAGTCACCTGGCGCTGCTGTTTCCAACGGCGCCCAGGCAACGTCGACTCCCAGAAGTTTTGAAACATGGACTATGTAAGACCTCGATTATCTAGTCTGCATCAAAACTTCTGGGAGTCATCCTGCGCCGCTGTTTCCAAAGGCACCCAGGTGACTTCCGGTCCATAGAGGAGCATCTGATTCCCCACCATGGGGGTTTCCCTGAACCGCATTCAAAAGCTGCAGGAGAAAGCTCTCCCATTTAAAAATGCCTTAAGAAACTAAGCGGAATGAGAAGTAGAAGAGCTGCTGTCCCTCTCTATGCGCAAGGTGCATGTGAAAGCATATGTAGTGTGGGCTTATTGGCCTTCAGAGGTGGAGCTTGTTTTTCTTTGGCTGCTGGAAATGTTGGGAGGTATGATACTGGTGTTTAGATCTGATGGGAGCATGGAGAGAGAATTGGGAATATTGGTCTAGCTGATTCTGCAGGGTTCATGTAGAACAAGACTGAGAACATTTTTACATGAGGTTCATTTCTCGCATATTTCTAAAGTTCATGAGAAACAATCTCATGCAGGGTGGTTAGACATTCCTCCTCCGCTACCAGAAGTGAGCTGGGCACCATTACGAACAGTGGGCACCACAAACTAGCGCAGGCTTGGAGATGGGGAATTGTAAAAAAAAATTAAAAAAATTGTTTTTCATCCAATTTGCATGAAATATGAGTAGATTGTACCCTTCAGCCAAGCAATCCTCACTACCAAATTTCAGACAAATAGGATAAATGGTGCCAATTTCATAAGCAATAGAATGTTCCTGCATTAAAGCGAAGGATGCAATCTGGCCTTAACTAGAGCAAAGCAATCACTTAGGAGGGAGCTGCTAAAAAGAAATATTCAGACCCAATCCATGCCTTGCGCACACACCGTGCACAAGGTGCGTGCATGCAAGCGTTGCGCAAGTGCTGCACACGCATCATGCAAGCCTTGCACATCTCATGCGCAGCATACACAGATCCTGCGCATGCAGCGTGTGATTAGCGCACATTGCACACAAGGTGTGCCAAGGCTTGCATGATGCAGACGCAAACACTTGTGTTCTCAAGGCATGGATTGAGCCCAATGATGTTAAAACCCATCAGTCGTGGTGTTAAAAATGACGACTCAATTGATAATGTAAATGCAGGGAGGGAACTATGCAGCGGCAGACATTTAGGGAGCATGGCTGCAACTAGAAGAGGGAGAAGTGGTGCAGCTGCACTGAGGCCCACAAACTTGAGGAACCCACTCTACTTGGTGCAACTGTCCCCCAATGCTGGGAGAAGGAGTGAAGGGCCCCACTCCATCTATAGGGAGGGAGGTATCAGGAAACAAATTCCATATAAGAGGCAAGGGTGGGGGAACGGGGTCATTCATATTTCAAAGGAACTGAATACAACGTAGGGAACGTCAACGTACACAGCCGGTGAGAATAAATAGCAGGCTGTCAATTACTCACATAGTTCAGACGTGGGCACTTTATCGTATACAAAAGGTGGCGGAATCATTTTTGTAGTGGCTTAAAGTTAATGAAAGTTTTGTTCCTTGGCTTGTCTTTTAAAGGTGTTGTATAGGTGTCCCTTTCAGGATGATGGAGAGATCAGAAACTGATACAAGAGAGACCAACATGACACCTCTCTCTCTCTGAACATACATAGTTCAAATCCCTGGTCACACAAGTAACTTACCTAGGGTGGCCAAACCTCCCCTTTAAAAGAGGACGCTTATAAAAAATGCACGGTGCAGGGCTGCATTGGTTCCAGTGCAGCCCTGCACCATGTCTTTTTCATAAGGATTCTCTTTTAAAGGGGAGGTATGTCCACACTAAACCTACCCCTAGGGATATGATACTCCAGACCACAGATTACAGATCCCCAACATAAGTGCTCCCTCTGCCTTTTTTTACTGTAAATACTGTGCTCACGTGAACGGAGGAGCATGGTTAAAGTAAGGATCGTCACCCCTGGAATATGTGAGCCTCTAAACAAGTTCTGAAACACATACTTGCTCAGGTTTTCACACCCTTCCACTTGCAGCCTGACACTTCACTCTTAATTCACAGGACTTTAAGCCTTTAAAAACAAGAATGGTTAGAAGCTGGAGAATGCTAATTTTGCAATCCCAAAAAGAGACTGCTCGCTGATGATTAGGCCTGTGTGTATGAGTAGGCCTGTATTATTGCCAGGTGGGAATGCAAGGCATGTCATTCAAGTTTTAATGGATTGGGTGCTTTTGCTATGTTCCTTTGAACCTGTCTTTCTCTGGTATCCGAGAAGCATGCAATTAGCAGCTCATTAAATAGCCAGTCGGGGTCAAGCTGACCATTGCTTTCTCCTCTCCTTTTGAGCCTGCTCTCGCTCATCATTCTCAATGGGAAAGTCTCTTAAATAGTTTCCTTAGATAATTATACTAAGAAGAAAATTAAAGGCAGCATGTGTGGCTAAAATGACAAATTGCCACCAGAAAACACAGCCTCTATCTTTGGCAGGGGGCGGTGAGGACAAATTCCCTTAAAATCCAGTGTAGTAATTTAGTAACTCTTACTCTTATTGACAATTAGCAAGAGAATTGAAGAGAGCTTCTCTCGAGATAAATTCAACAGTGGCATTTTGCATGCCATGCTTACCATGGCAGAGTTGTTCTTGTGGGACCAAGTCAGGGTGGGCAGGATTGTTCTTGAATGGTTCCGTTCCTTCCTGACTCAGTGTGTGGTGCTGGAGGACTGTTCTTCATCCCCCTGGGACCTCACGTGTGGCAGCTGTGGTGAGGAGCACGTTTTGTCGGTTATATCTAGTACGGCAATTACATCCATACACCTCAGACTTGGACCTCTCCACTATCATCCATGCCTTCATCATCTCAAGATTAGACAACTGTAACATGCTCTGTGTGGGGATACCCACAGTGACAGTTCGGAGACTGCAGCTTGTGCAGAATGCGGCGGCCCATCTCTTGACAAGGATTGGCCACCGCGTGAGCACAAAACACCAGTGCTCCATGTGCTGCACTGGCTGCCTATTGTCATCCGAACCTGATTCAAGGTGTTGGTTTGTCTCCCCGTTAGGACACGGACCCACTCCATGAGTGAATATCGGGGGGGGGGGCGGTACCCGAATATCCAAACAACCTCTTAAATTTAGGGGGAATTAGCTGAATTTATTCAAAGGGTCTGCGTGTGTCCACTGGAATCAGTCCGAGGACGTGATGCACTGTCAGCTGGCTGGAATTTCCCTCCCACACCCCAACACAGAAAGGGGATACTCCGATAAAAAATGAGGGAGATTTATTGACACAAAGCTATGTACAATACATAACCAGTTCACCCATGGGCCAATTAGGATGCTACAAGTAATTTTCTAAACCCTCCCCCAAACACAGTTGATATAAGTACACGATAATTCACAGAGAGAAACCCTCTGGTCTGGTTACCCTGGTGTAAGTGGACATTGCGAGAGGGAGAGAGGGGGGAAATAATCAATATTACCTATCCAGTCCTGTTGAAGAGGGACAGGTGACCCTGTAGATCCAGTGGCGTTCGGAGAAGTTGGGGGGGGGGGAGAGGCTGGACAGACCAGGGGTGGGTGGGTTGGTCTGGGAGAGATCCTTGAGGCAAGCACGCACAGACTAACCTGTTTGTGTCTGCGTTCAAGAATAATCCAACTTTCTCATGGGGGCTAGGGCATTTATAGGGTTCTCAGAGGCGGGGCAAGGGGTCCCAAAGGCACTTCTTGCACAAAAGGGGTTCCAGAGGTGCTCAGGAATGCTAGGACTGAAAAAGAAACCCTTGCATGATGTTTTGAGGGAAATAGAGCCTTGGAGGATTTCAATGGGAGGCATGGCAGGATTAAGAAGAGGGCAAAAGGGAGTTTCTGTAGACAGGGGAAGAAGGCTATTCTTAAACAGGCGTGGAGCTATCAGCCTAACGATCGATCTATTGCTTGCTCAGAGTTTTGGGCGGCCGTGGATGGTTCATCTCAAAAGAGGGAGGCTACCTGTTTTTGGCTGCTCCATTGTTTACCCAGGAGTTTCCCTTGTGCCATTCTCTTATTCCTTCCGAACAGACCAGTTTTGCATGGGGCTTTTCTTTCTTTTTCCTTTCCTTTTTACATGAGATGCTAACATGCAAGTACACCCAGTGGACACGTGTGGTAGCGCCCATGTAAAAGGGGGGTGCACTTCCGTGACCCACGCACCCCCACCTACCCCCACCCATCTCCCTGCATGGACCAATCTGGAAAATCCTGAGTTGTACCGTGTGGGGGCATCGGTGGCTGGCGGGTGGATGGGTGTGTGTACCGAGTGCACACCCATCCACTGCCATCTTAACCCTCCCCCACCCACCAGAAGTGTGTGTGCAGTGCACTCCACTGAGCGCACACAGCACTGGTCCCCCTCCCTTCCTGCCCATTTAAAAACAGCCTCAGTCACGCTTGTCTGGGAGGGGCATGAAGGGCAACTTTGTTACTCACCAACATGTGAACCAAGAAATCACCGGCACATGCCATGGGTTACTATATATTAACAATCCAGCTGAATTATTATTATTATTATTATAAGCATTTATATAGCGCCAGCAATGTACCTGGCGCTTTACAAAAAACAAGATAGACACGGTCCCTGCCTGAGAGCTTACAGTCTAAAGACAGGGGGAGGGGAGACAGGGTAAGGGGAACAGAGGGAGAGATAAGGGATGTGACATTCATGAGGATGCGAGAGCTCAGGTACACGTTCTTAGCTTGATTGCAGTACATTGGGAGTTTACAGATAACAGGTGGGGGATAATCCTGGGTGGGGATGGTTAGCAGGAGTTAGGAAGGGCGGAGCGGAAGATATGGGTTTTGAGGAGGGACTTGAAGGTATGGAGGGGGGGGCAAGACGGACGAGGGCAGGGAGGGAGTTCCAGGCGTGCGGGGCAGCGAGGGAGAAGGGACGAAGGCGGTTGGGGGAGCAGGGGAGGCGTGGGAGGGTGAGGGAGGGGATATAAAAGGAGCGGAGTGATAAGACGGATCCAGCTGAATCAAGACTTCAGAGAGCAGACATGAATGCACTTTAGGTAGAGAGTGCTAGATACTGAGAGCTTTATTCAACTACAGCCAATGAAGTACTTCATTTCCAAAACTCTCATGAACGCCTGGCTGCCTCCGAGTTAGCACTTGCTGTGAAATTCCAGTTGGTACATGGTTTAGATTAGTTTAGTTGTTTTAAGCAACTGTCTCCTCTGTGTTTTATACACAGTGTCCAGCAGACATAATCCAATATCATTCACCTCTGGAAAGGCACAGGATTATGGACATTCCACATAGATTACCGGAGTTTGCACTGACACTCTTAAATTTGCTAAACTGGGCTCTTGGCATTCTGACCACTGTTAGCAAGAAAAATCCTATGCTTAGTAGAGCAAATAATGATGCAGGACTGGGGAAATTCCCTTCAGTTCAGACAAGTGAAGCTTTCCACACCACATTTGCTTCCTCTTCTGTTCCCCTGCACCCTTTGACCTGTGTCTCATGGGGAGCTGCCAAGGGAGGGGAGGGTCTATGGTTTGGGGGGGAAATGGTGTCGTTTAACCGCCTTTCTCTGCTTAGAAACTAGTGTAGAATCAATATTTACTACTGTCAGAATCAGGCTTTTTGCATACTGGTTGAAGCTGTTGACTTCTTCACCATCATGGTTCTCAAAGATGTGCTATCTAGAAGATGTAAACCATTCCTAGGTACACCGGACATCTTGGCTGGTATCTATTAATAATGCCTTTACCAAAATGGGACTGGGTTATTATGTTACAGATAATCTAAGTTTCTTCTCTTTAGAAGACAAGAACCTGGTCTTTCAGAGAACTAAAGACATTGCCCATCAACTCAATTTGGCGGCTGTATGATTCAGTAAGGTAGCCCCATTATACAATTTGTGGTGGGAAGCAGAGCAGTATTTACAAATTGGTATGAGCCAGAAACTGATGACAGTTTTGTGTAGGTTACGCATTGAACAGCTGCTGACAGCCATGTTGGCTGGTCAGAGATTATGTGCCTCTAAGGATCAGATATGCTGCCCCTGCCAAATGGGAATAGTTGAGGATACAATCCATGCTGATGATACTCAGCTGTACCTCTCTTTTTCAACTGACCCAGACCCTGCTGTCTCGCTGCTGTCCCAGTGTCTGGAGGCCGTGGCGGAATGGATGTGGCAGAGCAGACTGAAGCTCAACCCAGATAAGACGGAGGTGATGCTGGTGGGGAGAGCAAGGGAGGTAGTGGCCCCCCTGATTTGGGGGGGTTCGCCCTCCTATAGCCCAGCAGGTCTGGAGTCTGGAGGTGGTGCTGGACGCGGATCTCCGCCTGAAGCGGCAGGTGGAAGTAGTCGCGAAGGCAGCTTTCTGCCAGTTGCACCTGGTGCGGAGGCTGCGTTCGTACATCTCCGGTCCGGGCCTGGCCTCCCTCATCCATGCCTTTGTCACCTCGAGGCTGGACTACTGCAATGCGCTCTACGTGGGGCTTCCCTTGTGCCTGGTTCGGAGGCTGCAGCTAGTGCAGAATGCGGTGGCCCGTCTCCTTACGGGGACGGGTCGCCGGGAGCACATTACACCCGTGCTCCGGGTTCTGCACTGGTTGCCGATAATGTGCTGTGATGAGCCAGGTTCAAGGTTCTGGTGTTCATCTATAAAGACTTTCACGGTCTGGGTCCCTCATACCTCAGGGATCGCCTCGCCCTCCGCGCCCCAGAGCGACTCCTTCAGTCTGTCGGGAGTGCCTTCTTGGAGGTCCCCCCCGCGTTAAGTGGAGGGCCACAATGGAGAGGGCATTCTCTGTGGCCGGGCCACGCCTTTGGAACTCCCTTCCGGAGGAAGCCTGCCTGGCCCCAAGCCTGTTGACATTCCAGCAAAGTTGTAAAACCTGGCTGTTCGCTCAGGGCTTTGGGGAAGGGAGGAGGGTGGGGTAGGGTTTTAGCTCCCCTACCTTATTTATTGTTTTAATTGAGGTCCCGGGCCCTGTTTTAATATATGATTGTTATTATTGATTGTTTTAAATTGTTTTTATGTATTATATATTTATTGTTGGAAGCCACCCCGAGCTGCTTGCAGGAGGGGCGGGGTAGAAATCTATAAAATAAATAAAAATAAATAAATAAATAAATTATGTATAGGAATGTCCCGTTTAAAGATATATGAGAGCTCTATATTACACCTTAATTATCTAAAGTCAAGTATTTTTCCAAGCAAAAAAAAAGGATATGGTTGTTATGACAGAAAGATGGTGGCACTGTAACTAGCTTTGCGCCTTTGTTTACAGAGCGGAAATAATCAGGCAACAATATCCCCAATTTGCTTCCTTTCTTAATGTTTAAATGGATTTTTAGTTGTTTTGTTAGAATGTATTCAGAAAGTATTGTTGGATTGTATTTCGATAGTAATTTATTGTCTTTATACTGTATGACCTTGGTGAAAGCCCACGCCTGTTTAAATAAATTGATTGATTGATTGATTGATGATTGATTGAAGGTATTGGTTCTTACCTATAAAGCCCTATACAGCCTGGGTCACCTTACCTGCGAGACCACCTCACTCCCTGGGTCCTGTTTCGGCCCCTGCGGTCGACTGGGAGCACCCGTCTCAAAGTCCCCCTTGTACGTTGGGTGGCGACGATGGAGAGGGAGTTCTCGGCGGCCACTCTGAGGCTGTGGAACTCTCTCCCGGCAGATGTCGTCTTGTCCCCAGATCTTCCCTCCTTCCGGAAGAAACGTAAGACCTGGCTGTTTTGGCAGGCAGGTGAGGGAGAAGGGTGGGATGGGGGAGGGAGGGGATTTTATCCCTGATACTGTGAATTGTTTTATAATTGTTGTATTTTTATTGTTGTTTTGATATTTTATTATATATTGTAAGTCACCCCTGACTGCCTGTGGCAGGAGGGGACGGGGTAGAGAAAATATTAAATAAATAACACAATTAAAGTTCTGACTTGACATGTGTGGGGAGGGCCCTGTGTGGTCCAAAAGCTTGCATAATCTCACCAATAGGTTCGATAAAAGATATCGCCTCAACTACTTTTTCTCCATCTCAGCATGAAATAATGAATTTTCCTAAAACGTGCCCCAAACATCATTTAAACAATGAATTCCAGACCCAATCGTGGAAATTAAGAAGAGGTAAGCCTGTGAATTTGTCGTCATTAGTACATTAAGACTTTGGAGGCTAGAATGTACCATCCTTCCAGATTAATTCTGTTTAAGGGATTCTGTGCTTTGGCCAGGCACTGAAAACTTTGTTTATGGCTCCAACACTCTTGCCACTCCCTTTCTAAGCAGAAGTCTGGCTGGAGGGTGCCTAGAAAAACAGAGGCAGAAACTTTGAGCCCTGCTTTAAAAGCATTAAAGGGTTTATCTTATCTGGAGTAACCGGTACAGGATAGCCAGCCTTATCTTATCGCTACATATTGATGTCAAGGTTTAAAAGGACTCGGGGCTGTTATGCTACATGGAGCAGAACTCCTACACTGATAAACACTGATAAAGCTCCACTGCTCTAATCTAAACTGCACTTTCCTTCTCGTCCCCCACCCAGATAGACACCCCAGACAAGTCAGAAGTATTGCTCTTGGTACAGTGGAATCCATTTCTGGGTTGAGGTTTAGGGATGACAGTGACAGGCAAAGCCTGTAGGATTTGGGGGATCCCTGTTGATCAGCTGACTGACTGCTACAGTTTAATTCTAAGGCAAACCTGTCCCCAGAGAGAGAGCACGAGTAGTCAGGAAAGGGTATCGGGGCAAGCAGAGTCCAACCTTTCTCATAATTCATGAGGAGCGTATTGTCAACGTAAACTGTATTGGGCTCAGAGAGAGGCTCAGGGGTAAATTAAAACATCTCAAGCCAGTCATTTAGTAGAAAAGCTGGAACAGATTCCCGCAGCACTGCCTTCCCAGCATTAAATGGTGAGCAGCGCAGGGTGTTTGTCAGACCCCCAGCCAGTGAAGAGGGGGGCTTTTTGGACTACAGAGCCATACCTTAAAATAGGGATGGGGAACCTCAGGCCCAGGAGCCAAATACAGCTCACTGCTAGTTTCTGTTTGGTCGTTTTCCACTTCTTCCATCTGGCCCCTGGATAAAGTTCCTACCTGCAAGAACAGAACGACTGATCTCAGGGTAAGGGAGCAGAGACGAGGGCGTGCAACACAGAACGATAGGGAACAGATCCTGGCACAGTTCTATGATCGGAACCCTCCTCTTCCTGAGCCCACCCCTTAAGCACCCCTGCCCCCAACTTCTACATGGCCCTTGGAGCTTGTACCAGTTTTCAAAGGGTCCCCACTAAAGCTGCAACTGGTCACCCACCAAGTCGGGCACCCTGTCAAATCTAGGGTGCTTGGCTCACCCCAGTCGTGTTCAGGCACCATTCAGTGCCCGAACGTGAACCGTCAGGCTGCCAGCAGCTCTCTGGGCTGACTCGCCATCTGGCTGCTGCTGCTGTTTCTTCAGTCCCGGCCACTGCTCCCTGCTCCTCCGTGGCCCACCACTCAGCTGAGCCGGGGTCTTCCCGCTTGGCTTTTTCTGAGTGGGATGGGGGAGGAAGGAGGTCTCCTCTGGCACTGGGCATAGGGGCATTATGGGGTATAGACTATTTTTAAAAAATTTTTTTTAAATGTTTTGTTTATTTAGCCATAGGCCATTATAAACATGAACATAAATAAAGCAGAACTAACCATAAATCATCAGCCAATATAATAAATCAAGCTTAATACAAAATCAGCATACGATATAAAATTCATAAAGTTCATACAACCTATCCTACCAGACAGGCATTAAAAACAGAATCCACATTATCTTGTAAAACCCAATCTTAATAGCCATAGATTGGAACATGGGTCCTATAATAAAAATGGGGCAAATACCACGTTAATGGGACTTCTTATACATTAAGACCCCAAATAAAAATTTCGCAGTGTTAACTAAAATGCTCAGGTTGTTATCCCTTAATCGGTATATCACCTTCCGTTCGACTGGCTGATTGATACCACCCACGAGAGGAACGATGTACAGTTGTCTCCAGTGATCATATATAGGGCAGACAAAAAATATATGAGCCAGATTTTCAATATTTGCCTTACCCACACCATCTATACAGCCATTTTTACAGATCCTCTCCGTATAAGGAGTTCCCTTCCATCTTCCCGTAAATGCCGAGGGAAAAGTATTGAATCTGGCAAGTGTAAAAGCCACCCTGAATCTGGACATTCCCGAGTCTGCCAAATATGAGGCCCCATTTGTGATTGTAAAATGAGTGTAAATCTGTGAAACTCTTTGAGTCATAATTGATTCATGGGCATATTGCATTTCAAGATCTCTTACCCGTGTCTTGACCTCAAGCCAAGCTCTACAAAAGGGCCAAGCCAAAATGTAGGCTGTTGAGAATCCCAACTATTTCAGGATGTCATGTACCCTAACTTGCTAGTTCCCCCTTACAATGGGCGCTATACAATGGGCCAGGGAATTTGACTCCAGTAGATGCAGCTTTAGCCAAAATTTCAGAATTGCTAACTTGGCCAGCTCTAAGATGCTTGTCACCCCTGCTTCAGCTCTAAGCAAAGCTGCTGGAGTACCCTTTGGGCCATGAAGGATCGCACGGAGCATTCTATTCTGCACCACCTCTGGATCATCCAGGAAATCTGGACCCCAGACTTGCACCCCATACAAAAACTGGGGAATCAGTTTAGCTTTTATTTACCGCAAAGCAAGTCGAAATAGTCTGCCTCCTTTTGTCCCATAAAAACCCAAAATGGCACGCCCAGTTGCTCTTACTGTTGCACATGCATTTCTAAAATGTGCCTTCCATGATGGTACAGCAGAGATTATTACACCTAGATATTTATATTGCTTAACCTGCTCTATTTCATTTCCCACCATGTGCCATTCATGTTGTTTCTGACTTCTGCTAACAACCAACACCTTCGACTTCGTGTAGTTTATTTGCAGGAGCTCGTTTTTGCAATAAACACAAAAGGCCGACATGAGTCTTCTTAAGCCTACCTGAGAGTGGGAAATCAGAGCCGTATCATCCGTATATAAAAGGGCAGACAATGTCCAATCACCCAGAATCACCGGGTGATGAGCCGAGTTCACCAAAGTGTCCTTCATGTTGTTTATGTATAAGTTAAATAGGACTGTGGCCAAAATACAACCCTGCCTGACGCCTCTTACGGCCTCTATGGGTCGAGTAATTATTATTATTATTAACAAACATTTATATAGCGCCAGCAGTGTACCTGGCACTTTACAAAGTAATAAAATAGACACGGTCCCTGCCCCTAGGGCTTACAATCTGAGAGACAGGAGCTGGGGGAGAGACTTAGGAAGGGGAACAGAGGGAGAGACAAGGGGTCTAACATTCATGAAGATGCGAGGTCTCAGGTGCACGTACTTGCCTTGGTTACGATGAGAATGACAGCAGGCAGGTCCATGTTGCAAGGATAAGGGTAAACCGATCGTAGGTATAGGAATAGTGGCTCAGCAGGATAAAGAGTCAGACAGAGCAGAGCGAAAGAGGTAGGTTTTAAGGAGAGATTTGAAGGTATGAAGGGAGGGGGGGCAAGGCGGATGTGGACAGGGAGGGAGTTCCAGACATGGGGGTCAGCAAGTGAGAAGGGACGAAGGCGCTTTGGGGAGCAGGGAAGGCGTGGAAGGGTGAGAGAAGGGACAGAGGAGGAGCGAAGTGCACGGGCTGGAGTATGGAGGGCGATAAGTGCAGAGAGGTAGGGGGGAGTGAGGTTGTGAAGAGCTTTATAGGTGAAGACTAGGATAAGACTAGGATAAGAAAGACTTTATAGGTGAAGAGTAATGGAACCTTGCCTATTTGTTCGTACCTGAAGTGATGTTTTAGCATACAGGGCTTGCATTAAATTTAGCAGTCTGAGGTCTATCTGATAACTAAGCAGCTTTGACCATAATTTCTCCCTATTTACTGTGTTGAAGACAGATTTTAAATCTACAAGACAAATGTTTATAAGTGGGAATTAGGTCTTTGGAGCACATGTTTGGAAACTAGTTGGTCATGGGGTATAGACTAGTGGGGGTACACTCAGCATGGTGGAAGAGGCCTCATCGGTGTGCCCCTCCACCCAAAAAAAAACCTGGGCTGGAGAGGAGCAGGTAACAGTGGCCAGGATCTGAACCAGAGGAGCAGCAACTGCCAGGCGGTGAGTCAGCCCAGAGTTGTGGGTGCCAGGATCTGCTTCCCGGGGTGTCCCAGAAAGCCCTGGTAATACCGGCATTTTCAGGCATTGGGGGGACCAGGTCAGGTGCCAATGGGGGAGTGCCGGAAAATGCAGGTATTACCCACAGAGAGCCGATGCACTACCCCCTGCACTCCTATTCCCACTCCCTTCTTAAAGAGCAGAAGGCCACCATAGTAATACAGCTTGCACAAAGCTACAGGTGAGGAGATGCTCTCTGTACAGTCCCCCTCCTACAGCTGTGACTTGGCCGTTAGCAGGGACCCATGTTCACTGTATTTTCCCCACTGGCAGCAATTGGGGTGGGGGTGGGTGGGATGCAGGGAACACAGGTCCCTGGTCTTACTGAGGACTTTAGCTGCGGACTGAATTTGCTCACAGTCATTCCAGTGCTGGCACCAAACCCTCAAGATTTAGAACCTGCCTCTATATCTGCTACTGGAACTTCCTAACAGAGGTTGGTTCATGCCCAGGAAAGAAGAAGTACTGAAACAGTGAGGGCAGGTATAGTGATAGCTGAAGGGCTGGGGAATATATTGCATGATTGCTCTATCGCGCACAGGATCGCAAATCTTTTTTTAGACCATACCCCCTTCCTCTTTTCTTCAATACCTGATGTCCTCCTACAACACACAGGCATCCTATGTCTCTCTCTCTCCTCACTCACTCGCTCTCCCTTGACCACCTGCCTTCTAACATCTGTGCTGCTGCTCCGTCTCCTATTGTATCTCCCCCACCTCAGGGAGGCTGACCTGGAGGAAAGCCAGTGTAGCCTAGTGGATAAGATATATTGAGTTTGGACATGGGAGACCATGGTTCAAATCCTGTATTAGGACCTTAGGCTAATTATCCATGAACTCTCTGAGTGGTCTTGGCTCAGTCTCCGTTCTCCATCTGTGAAACAGAGAAATTATGTTTGTCGCAGGGTTATTGCAAAGGTGAACTTAAATAAGGATTGTAAAGCGCTTTGGAGAATGAAACCACTGTTGAAAGGATTAATAATAATGAATTTTCAAAATGGCGCCAGAGTAATGCCACGGGTTTGGCAATTATGCCACCTTCTCACACCTTTAGGATAACCTTACAGATCCATTCTTCCTAATCCCAATTTCATTTTCATTTCATTTTTAATTTGTATCCCGCACTCTCCAGCTGCTTCCATCGAAGGCATTTTCCTGCTCTCCCCATTTTTAATCACAAGTGATACAAAATATTTGTATCAAAATGTATATTTGGCTACTCTAGCCAGTGTCCATTGTGTGAATTAGTTCTCAAAATGTTTAATGAAGGAGTAAATAACCCTTTTCTTATACACTATTTCATTAACATATTCAAGTGTATCTAATGTTCTGAAACAAAGCGATCTAGTCACAACCACTCCTGTTTATAGGGAAGCTGGTTGTAAACACTGTCTAGACAGTTGGCTTTGTTTTGTGATGGGATTGTTTGTCCGGCTATGGATTGAATGAAAACAAATGGTCAGCTTAGTACCAGACATGAACTTGGCTTTAATGAATGTCCAACTGCATCCTTCCAAACATTTGAGTTCACAAGCTTCCCAAGGCTAGATTCGTTCAAGCTTGTTTTTCAAATCACTTGCATGGAGTTCCTGCATATACAGGTATAGATGAGCAAGATAAGGTAGGACTGGATTCCCTGACACTCCTTAACAAGACCACCACAGCTAAGTGACTCCTGCAAATGGCAAGCCTGTTCCCGAAGCCCCACACTGTCCTCAGCAAGAACTTAACCTCATGTCCTGCCAGAAAGGCCTCTTTTCTGAGCATGCTCTTATTTATATTTTATTTTTTTCCTTTGTGAGAGGCAGGGCTGCCTGGGGGTGAGGGGGGGGCAGGTCATAAGTACATAACAAGTGTCATACTGGGTCAAACCAGTGGTCCAGGTAGCCCAGCATCCTGCCTCCCACAATGTCCAAATTAAATTGCTTCGGGGAACTGCGCAACAGGTCGTAGTGGAGCAATCCATTTCCTGCTATTCACTCTCAGACCCTGACAATCGGCTATCTCATCTAGAGCTAAAAAGGGTACCCACAAAGATAGGCATACCCATCAAATTTGTGGTACCTGAAGCGTGAAAGGTAGTTTGGGTACCACAAAGTGCCCACATGGCACCCAAATAGTACCCGTTTGGGTACCTTTTTCTTACATAAAGCCAAGGGGAGGGTGCAGCGGCAAGGCAGTAGTGTTTCAGGGGCCAGAATCAGTCTTGAGCCTACTGGAACCTATAGTCCAGCTGGCCAGGAAGAGTGGGGGGAAGTTTCTGAAGCAGCAGGATACTAAAGACGGGAGAAACTGGGAACCCATCCTAGAGATGCTAGGTATGGCTTGGGGTGAAGAGAGTCAGGGCATTTTTACACGAGACACTAACATGCAAGTCCACCCAGTGGACATGTGTGGCAGCGCCCATGTAAAGGGGGGGGGCACACTTCCGTGACCCACGCACCCCCACCTACCTCCACCCATCTCCCTGCATGGACCAATCCAGAAAATCTCAGGTTGCACCATGTGGGGGCATCGGTGGCCATGGGTGTGTGTACCAAGTGCACACCCATCCGCTGCCACCTTAACCCTCCCACACCCACCGGACGTGTGTGTGCACTCCACTGAGCGCACACAGCACTGGTTCCCCTCCCTTCCTGCCCATTTAAAAACAGCCTCAGCCACGCTTGTCTGGGAGGGGCATGAAGGGCAAGTTTGTCACTCATCAACATGTGAACCAAGAAATCACCGGCACATGCCATGGGTTGCTATACATTAACAATCCAGCTGAATCAAAACTTCAGAGAGCAGACATGAATGCACCTAAAGTGCTAGATACTGAGAACTTTATTCAACTACAGCCAATGAAGTACTTCATTTCCAAAACTCTTATGAACTCCTGGCTGCCTCCGAGTTAGCACTTGCTGTGAAATTCCAGTTGGTCCACGGTTTAGATTGGTTTAGTTGTTTTAAGCAACTGTCTCCTCTGTGTTTTATACACAGTGTCCAGCAGACATAATCCAATATCATTCACCTCTGGAAAGGCACAGGATTATGGACAGTCCACACAGATTACCGGAGTTTGCACTGACAAATTTGCTAAACTGGGCTCTTGGCATTCTGTTCACTGTTAGCAAGAAAAATCCTATGCTTGGTAAAGCAAATAATGACACAGGGCTGGGGGAATTCCCTTCAGTGCAGACGAGTGAAGCTTTCTACACCACATTTGCTTCCTCTTAGATTAGACCCCACAGGCTTAAGTGTCACAAGGGGCCACGCCTTGAGTTTAATTTCACCCTTTAACTCCAATGGCAGCTCTGCCAGTTTTAGCATGGAGGGGCCTTCAATGCCCCTTCTGTTTCAAATCCAGAGTTTGTTATGGAAGGGAGACCTTTCACACTGGAAAATGCTTTTGTGTTTGGATGAGACGGGGGCCCCTTCTACTACAGGCACTACTACAGGAAGGTGGCCCGACTGTTTTGAGGATAATATGTTTGGTATCCAGCAGACGCGGTGTGTGAGCAGGGTGGAGCTTCTGACAAATCCGTGTAGTACATACAGGACATGCTAGGGTGGACAGCACTACGGCTACCAGCATACAAGGCTCCATGGATGACCCGTGGCAGGGGAAGCAAAAGGGAAGAGGAACATGTCTCCCAGATTTTTAGATGATTTCCCTTAGGCCCCCCCAGGGTGTTGCACTAAAATCGGGAAGCCAGAGAGAGGGATCCTCTGAGGCAACCTACCCCCCCAGAACCAGCCACTCAAGGCATGGAGCCGGAGGCTAGATCCTTGTTGCCCCTGCCCTATGCCTTGCAGGAGTGGTGGCACCCTTGGGGCCCTCAGGAGTGGTGGCAGAGGCTCCCACGCCTCCAAGGTAGGCGCTTCTTGCAGTATCCACTGCTTGCCTCTGCCCCAGGCCCTGCCGAGTCTAAGGCCAACCCTGCATCCACCTCACTGAAAGGTGCTTTAAAATAGAAATACAGTGCTAAGTACGTCTGTAGTGAGAATGATGTAAAGCAGATGAACTTCTTGTCGCCCTCACAGTGCTCCTGCCACAGACCCCGCGCAGCTTGTCCCCCTACTTTCTATGCTCACACATCGCCCACACAAGACCCGATATCAACATTAGGGTGTGGCATACAAATACATGTATGTTGGGACACTCTTGCATATTCAGTTCACCCACGTCAGACCGTGCCAACTTAGGTAATTCCAGTGTTATAAATAAAACCAGGTCTTACTGTCTTTAAGCATCTCTGTATTCTAAATAAAACTCCTTCTTGTTCACTTCCAGGTGGTCACCTATCACTCCGGACTAGAGCTGCAACGGGTACTAAAATGAGTATCTGTGGGTAATGCCCACATTTTCGGACACCCAATGGGCAACCCGAGGACCAATCGAGTGCCCGATGCCCCAAAATGCAAGCATTACCGGGTATCTGATGAGTCGCAGCCGGGAGCACTGTAGAGTCTGGCTATGCAGCACTCCAGCCAGGGCGTGTCAGTTTCAAAGGCAGGCCAGGGCTTCCCCCATACAGTGTTGTTGCTTTTGAAACTGACAAGTGCCTGCCAAGAGTGCTGTGGAGTCTGACTCAGGTGAGAGGTGCTGGGGAGGAGGGGAAGCAACCTTTAACAGTGACAGGCCCTGACTGGGGCCTATGCGGAGTCAGGCTCTTCAGCAGTCCTGGTTGGGGCCTGTCATTTTCAAAGGCCCACCAGCGCATTTGAGTAACCCATTGAGTCCCGTTTGGGCATCAGTGATAATGGGTCTGGATCGATTTGGGCACCCCAGATTTGTCAGGGGTGCCAAAATCTTCGAGTGTCCAGTTGCAGCTTTACTCCAGATACAAACCCAGACACCCTCTTACTGTTGATGGTCAAAACAAGCTTGCAGCTTCCCTGGGAGGATTGCACAGAATGAGAAAATAGGCTGCAAAGCTTGGTTGCTAAAACAGCTTCCATTTGAGCTAGGAGGTTCCTGGACCATATACTGGCCCAGCAAATGTCTCCTTCAGGTAAGAATTTACTTTCCTCTTCTTAGCTTCAACTTTACCATGATGTGAAAGTTTCCTGTTCAGGTGCTTTCAGATGTCGCTGAAAAAAGTGGAAAGCACCCTGTAACAAGTGTTTACTATTACATTTTAATTTATTTGAAATACCGGAACTCTTTGCACCACACAGTAACCTCAGCATAAAAGAAGGTTCCCCATCCAGAACCCAAATTCCTTACTTAATACTAGGGGTGAGACTCTGGGGAAAATTTCAGTTTTGGTTTATTTCGGTTTCGGTTCTCACGAATTTCGATTCTTCTATCCATTTCAGTTCTCTCGCTTTCATTTTTTTAGCATTTCATTTTTTCCCCATTGAAGTCAATGGGGAAAACCACAATGTTAAAAATCTGATTTAAAAAATCTATGCAAAAGTACCAATAGGGCAAATTTTTTGTTTCAGTCAATTTCAGTTTCGGTTCTCATGTATTTCGGTTCTTTTTCAGTTTGGGTACTATCGGATCTTTTGAATTGATTTTTGCACCAGATTTTTAACATTGCATTTTTTCAATGGGGGACAAACTGCAATGTTAAAAATCCAGTACACAAATCAATGCAAAATATCAGATAGTACCGAAACCGAAAAAGAACCGAAATTTTGGATTAATCTGAAATGGCCATTTTTGGGTACTTTTGGTTTTATCCGAAACTGAAATTCCCATCCCTAGCTGAAACTGAAAAAGAACCAAAATTTCAGATAGAACTGAAAGTGCCATTATTGGCTACTTTCGGTTCTCCGCAATACCGAAATTCCCACCCCTACTTAATACCATCTGGAAACGTCTGGCACAGATCACCACAGAGTTAGGCCCCTGCTCAAGAAACCATCTCTTGATGCTAATTATTATTGAACGGGCTGTGGCACAGCAGCTCCTAGAACATCTGGACTGCACTGGTTTCCTTGACCCCTCTCAGTCCGGGTTTCGGCCTGGGTATGGTACGGGACTGCATTGGTGGCCTTGGTTGATGATCTCCGTTTGGCATTGGACCAGGGTCGTCAGACCTTACTGGTCCTGCTAGACCTTTTGGCTACGTTTGACACAGTCAATCATGAGGTGTTGGTGACTTGCCTGCGGGATCGTGCCGGGATTGACAGGATAGTCTTGGACTGGTTTTGTTCATTCCTGGCCGGGAGAACTCACCGGGTGGTCTTGGGGGAGTGTACGTCTTCCCCCCAGGACCTCATGTGTGGAGTCCCGCAGGGTGCCATTCTGCCCCCCCTCTTGTTTAACATCTATATGCAGCTATTAGGGGAGATCATGAGAGGGTTTCAGGGCATGCAGTGTCATCAGTATGCTGATGACACTCAGCTCTACCTCTCTTTTTCCATCGACCCAGACCATGCAGTCTCTCTATTTTCCCAGTGCCTGTCAGCTGTGGGGGCTTGGATGAGGTTGAGCCATCTGCAGCTGAATCCTAACAAGATGGAGGTGATGTTGGTGGGTGAGGGCTTGGGGGGCCTGGGAGTGGTTGAATCTCCTCTTGTCGGGGGGTTCGCCCTCCCATGGTCCCGCAGGTACGGAGTCTGGGTGTGCTCCTCAATTCACGGCTCAGCCTGGAATCTCAGGTTGTGACCGTGGCGGGGAGTGCATTTCGGCAGTTACATCTTGTCCCACAGCTTCAGCCGTATCTCTCAGACTCTGACCTCACCACTGTCATCCATGCCTTCATCACCTCGAGGCTGGATTACTGCAACGCACTCTACGTGGGGCTGCCTGAGAAGCTGATCCAGAGGCTGCAGCTGGTGCAGAATGCCGCGGCCCATCTCCTTACTGGGGCGGGCCGCAGGGAGCGCATGACACCTGTGCTCCGGGCTCTGCACTGGCTGCCTATAAATCACCGGTCTAGGTTCAAGGTGCTGGTTTTGACCTTTAAAGTCTTTCATGGCCTGGGCCCTGACTATCTGCGGGATCGCCTCACTCCCCATGTGCTCGTGCGACCCCTGAGATCATCCGTGGGGGCCTTTTTGGAGGTGCCACTGATGTGAGATCTTTTTTGGTGGCTGCCCCTGTGCCGTGGAATTCACTCCCGGAGGAGGCTCAGTTGGCTCCCACTCTCCTGCCATTTTGACGTTTGTGTAAGACCTGGCTGTTCCGCCAGGTTTTTTGCGAGGGGGGGGGGAGGGTGGGGGAGGTGGGGTTTGGGAGGGAGGGTGGGTTTTTATTACTTGTTTTTAAATTTGTAGATTTATTTTAAAATGTTTTATTGTTGAATTATTTCTTTTTGTGTGTGTGCATGTTGTTCGCCGCCCTGAGCTACCTTTGGGCAGGAGGGGCGGGGAATAAATTTTTAAAAAAGAAAAAAGAAAAAAAATTACCACATACTAGGATTCAGGCGTCTCAAATCACTCTGTGGGAAATTACCACAATGCTTCTTCCTGATGGTTTTACGGCCTAAAAGGCTGCAACCCTTTCTATCAGATTCAGATTTGGTTACAGTCATCCATGCCTTCATAACCTGAAGGCTAGACTACCGCAACTGTACTCGAGGTGGGGCTGCCCTTGATGACTGTTCGAAAGCTAGGGTGGCCACTGACACATCCCCAGAATACAGGACATGGGGGGAGGACGAGTGCCATTGGCTCAGGGCTCCTTCTCCCAGCCAGGGCTGAACAACAAGTGATGGGTGATGGGTGGGAAGGGGATGCAACAGTCCCTGCAAAATCCCAATCCTGGGTGTATATTTTAAAAAATCCACCCAGATGGAGCTGGGTGGATCAAAAAAGTGGTCATGTCCTGGAAAAATCCAGATGCTACGGTAACCCTATACTTCCTGGGGGTGGGCGTGAAAGTGGCGGCCCCAGCAGCATGTAGAAAATACAGGATTAAAAACCTGTAAATAAAAAAACCCAGACAAACCCGTCAAAAAACAGGCCTGTCTTGTATAAAACAGGAAGCTGCGGCTGATGCAGAATGTGGCAGCCCATCTTCTATCAGGCGAGACTCACTGGGATCACATTACACCAGTGATTCAGGGCCTGCAGTTGCTGCCAAAGCTTCCCAAGGTCCATTCAAGATGTTGATTTTGACCTTAAAATTCCTGAATGGCCTGATCCCCACATATCTGAGAAACCATCTCCTCCCCCCTGAGGTATGCCGGGAGCAGCCTCTTGTGCCCACCATCTGCCCCAAGGACATAGCTATAATAGGGACATAGCTAGACTGGAGGTGGGGTGGGTATGATCGCTGATCCCATACTACTGGGAGAGTGGTTAGGGGATGGGGGAAATGACATTCCATCTTCCTCACAAGGACCCGTTTCAACCTAACTACATCCAGGATCTGCCCATGAAGTCTGCACAGCTAGGTTGCGCAGAAAGACGTTCTCAGTGGCTGCCCCACAATTACGAAACTCCCTCCCCCTGGGGGGTTTGTCTGAGCCCCAACCTGATCGCCTTCCAGAGGGAACGTGAGCCGTTCTTATTTGGCTGGGCATTTGACGAGCAAAGATAAGGGATTGGGGTGAGGGATTTTCATTATTTATGATTTTGTGTGTTGTAACCCACCCTGACCCCTTGGGATAGAGTGGAATAATAAATACGGTGAATTAAATAAAATAAAAGTGCTTTCCCATGCCACTAAGGCCAGGATAAATGCATACTTTAGTGGTGAGGTAAGGGGGATGGAGCATCCTTGAAAGAACGTGTACAGCAGTTTGCACTCTGTCCCTGCACAGCGAGTCACCTTACATATCAACCTGGAACATGTAGATGTCATGGTGCGTATGGTGCAACAAGCATCTTCTTCAGGTTGCCTTGCACTGGCAGCAGACGATCCCCAGCTACATGGTCTGAGAGAAACTGCTGCTTACAGTCTCAAGAACCTGAATCCCATTTACTCCTTTATTGTTTTGGCTTTTTTCTGTATAAACAATAGGTGGCAATTTTACAATTAGGGGAAGCAGCAAGCTCAGATCAGTCACACGCAGCAGATTCCACAGCATGACTATGCAACATAAAAAGAATTTATGTTGTTTAACCAAGGCAATTAAACAAAAAAACAACAACCACCCAACCCTCTCTCTTCCTAGCAGAAGATCAGCTCAGATAGCGGAAAGTACCATTCCATTTTCAGCTCCACGCACAACAGGGAAAGGCCACCCTACCCTGCAGCTAAGCTGCATATCCGTCCTGCAATATTAATTATGCCGGCCTACTACTTTGCAGTGTGTCACGTAGGATATGCTTCCTGCTTTAGCAAGCTGACGCAGTCTGACAGCTTGGACAGTGGGGGCATTCAGAGGCGATGATGGATATTGGGTTGTTGGTTGTTTTTTGTTTTTTTTAAAAGGAATAAATAGGAGCTACATGGTTCTGCTGAAACCGTGGTTTAAAAGAGCCTGATTGCTAACTTTCATCTTTTACTGGCATAAATAATAAATGTAGCACATTCCCCACATTTTCTTTTACTACCGTATTATTAAAGCAATAAAGCAATTTCAAAGGTGTGGCTATTACGAGCTAATGGCACCTCAAGGGGATTAGTAACACCCCAGGAGACTTTCTTAATCTTAAAAAAACAACAAAACCCACACCCCCGTCATTCCCTATTGGTTAGTGTGCATGCGGCTCCCTCTTTCCATGTGCCACTTGTAGTGTAGGCCAAACTAAGTGTTACAACTGCAGGCATAATTAGGTCAGGAGATGCTTCTAGGGCCTTTCTTTTTTTCTTTTCTTTTTTTTGTATCAGCTTTGACTAATAGATGCACATAACTAGTAATGCTGTCCAAGTGCCTTTTGGCTTCAAGGCCTTTGATAATAGAGGTTCTTTCCCTCACCCCTCTTCCTTCCGAAGGAGATGGAGAAGCAGTGGAATCTATGATGTGTAGAACTGCAGACCTTCATCTGAACGGGGCTTCCATCTCCTTATAAACAACAGCGAGGAGAGAGACGTTATTTACAGCAAGGGAAGGTGACTTTGAAAGAATCGTCAGCCTGCCTGGGAGCGTCACTGGATGAGATTTTCAATCTGTGTTGACAGTCAAGCAGGCAGCAAAGACAGGTTTTCTGCCTGCCACAACAGATGATTTGAGAATATTCTCCATTTGCAACTTCCACACTCCCTCGCCTTCTTAGCCCCCTTCCCTTCCTCCTGAAAATCTCTATAATCTTGGCATGACATCATTGGGAATTATGTTTGTTTTAGTACCCACTGGGGCATTAAAGACACAGCTATTTAGCACATCAAAACAACAGTATTATCAAACAGACCTTCATTTAAGTTAATTATGCACCGAGGAGACTCTGCCTTATCTTTCATCTACTGTTTATTTTGTTACCACAGCAGTCACCCAGATTCCTTAAGTAATACCTTCCCCTGGTATCGCTTATCAAAGCAATGATGGATGGGGAGGGTGGCGGAGATGCGTGAAACTGTATAGTGCAGTAATTCGCACAGGTGGGGTGGAAGGAAGAACTGGGAGAACAGTTAGCACAGGGGCCTCTCTAGAGGAGACTGATTTTACTCTTGGCGTATCCGAGTTTTCAGGGGGGTCCTGTAAGCCCTTGTGGCAGCACTAGGTAGAGAGAGGGCTCAGGTATCAGGTTAAAGATTAGCTGTGGTCAACAGCAGGGATCATTAGCAATGCCGACTTCCTTACCAGTGTACAGAAGAGGGGCGTGGCTGGAGCAAACTGTGATCATCATGATACTGAGACGGCGTAGCTATATTCACTCCCATCACTTGACTACAGGGGACATTTGCCATAGAACATCTCGCCTTTACTCCTTAGCAACTGGGTTTTGATGGCCATGTAGGTACGTTACCTCATAGCAGATTGTTACTCGCTTCAGAATAAGTCACTGTGTACCTGTTTGTATATACGAGTCACATCAGAATAATTGGTAATCTTTTTCCAGGGCAGTGCATGCACATGGATCTAAACTAGAGTAAGGCAGGTTACTCTGAAAGGAGAAAGATGTGGGTAGATGTCTTACTCCATAGCACTCTTTGGCTATGTTCCAATCGGCGGTGGTGGCGGCGGCAGAAGGAGGGGCCAGGGAAGACGCAACAGCGCGGAGGAGCTGGGTGACAG
This sequence comes from Sphenodon punctatus, assembly GCA_003113815.1. Taxonomy (NCBI): domain Eukaryota; kingdom Metazoa; phylum Chordata; class Lepidosauria; order Sphenodontia; family Sphenodontidae; genus Sphenodon; species Sphenodon punctatus. Next base: position 1,410,282 of record QEPC01011180.1, read on the forward strand.
GAAAAGAGCCGGTGCGAACGAGGATCTGCCGCAGCTTCTCGCGCGCATGTCAGGGCGCAAAATCCTGCCCTGACATGCGCGAGAGGAGCCGCAGCAGATCCCTGTTCACACCAACTCTTTTCCTGTCAGCTGGATCCTCTGCGCTGTTGCGTCTTTCCTGGCCGCACCCTTGGCCGCCACCGCCGCCGCAGATGGGAACGCAGCCTCTGTCTTTGGCTGATTCAGAGGAAAAGAAATGGGAGGCTTCAATAGGGCAGGCCCCTAATGTGATTCCCCAGACTGCAGCAGTGCTAGCATCCTGGCATGGTATCATTTCCCTGTGCTTTTAGCCCTCCTTTATTAAAAGATAATTAGAACACAGAGAAAAAACTTTTCATGCATGGAGACCAGAATCAGAGAGACAGGAACAATCAGAAAGTCTCTTTGCAGAGGTGAGGGGGACATTATCTCTGTGAAATTAAAGCAGCTGAGTGTTTAGCCCTTACACACACACCACAACATTTTGAGCAGCCAAAGTAGGACAAGCCCCACCCCCTCTGCAAATAAGCCCTGCCCCTTGGCGAATAAGCTCTGCCCCTTACACTTAGACACACACACATTCCAACATTCCAAGTGCATAAAGAGGGACAGAAACATATTGTTCCATTAGTTTCCTGTTGTTCCCTCATCTCTCCACTATCTTCTCAAGTGCTTTTCCTGGGAGGCAACCAGGAAAGAGGTGCCAGAGAAACTGAAAGTAAAATGGTACCCTCAGCAATGGGGTAAGCGGTAAATGTACAGTACACGGTAAACAGAAAGTTGGTAAATTGGGACAGTATCTCGTGGTATTTCAAGAATCGAGAAATCGCATTGGTATCTGGAAACACTCAGGAAATTGATCCCGGTTCCTGAAACGGTGAAATTTCTCATAAATATTATTTACTTATTTATTTATTTATTTAAACACATTTCTAGCCCACTCCCTCCTGCCATCAGCAGCTCAGGGCGTCTCATAACAACAGCCACCATTTAAAATGCATATTAAAATATATATCAATCTAAAAAAGACAATATAAATAAAAAATAGAAAAATCCATAATATAAAATAAACACACACAAAGGTGGAGCAAAAAACCCTTGCCCCCTCCCAACCCCCCACCTGTCTCCCTCACCAAAAGCCTGGTGGAACAGCCAGGTCTTGAGCTGCCTTCGGAAAGAGGGAAGGTCTGGGGCCAAGTGGACCCCCATCAGGAGAGAGTTCCACAACCTCGGTGCAGTCACCTAGAATGCCCTCCCCATAGTCGCCACCCGAGAGACTGGGGGGACCTCGAGAAGGGCGCCCTGGTTGACTTCAGGGGCTGATCCAGGACCCGGGGAGTGAGGCGGTCCTGCAGGTAGGCAGGGCCCAAGCTGTGTAGGGCTTTACAGGTCAAAACCAACACCCTGAATCAGGCCCAGAAGACTATAGGCAGCCAGTACAAAGAATGGAGCTCTGGTGTAAAGTGCTCACAACGACGCGTCTCCGTAAGGCGACGGGCAGCCGTATTCTGCACTAGCTGCAGTTTAGCTTGTTTCAGCACGAGGGCACTTGCACATGTTACCTGCGCGGGAGGAAAACCTCTGTGAGGGCAATCACATCTCTATTGTTTCAGGAATTATAGCACGCAAAATGCGCTATTCCACTTTTTTCCTGTGAAAACACTTGCACCTGACTGGGTCTCTAGATGTAGCTCTTACACTCATGGGTGTTTTTACTTGTTCTCATGGAGAAAAACTGAATAGTGCATTTCTACATGTGCTAATTCCAATGTCTTAGAGAAGTTTCCCCTCCTCCTGGGTAAGGTGCGCAGGCACCCATTGTCTCTCTCTCCTAAAAGAGGGATGTTGGGATTCAGCACCCAAAGAGGAACTGTCTCTCCTCAACAGGAACTGTTGGGAGGTATGCTTACAGGAGACAAAAGTGAATTGGAAGGCCTGAGGTTTGTGGTGGTCAACGGGGTAGCTTTGAAAGAAGAAAAAATACCATGTTAATTTGTTCTGGCACGAGGCAGTACTGTCTGGAATCAGAAAGAGGCAGGGCCAGCCCGAGGCATGTGCCACCGGTGCCCAGGCACACGGTCCTGCAGCAGCCTCCGAGGGAGGAGGCCCGCACCCACCGCACCGCGGAGATGGAGTCAGACCCCGGTTTAAATTCCCCCACCCCCATTGGTAGCAAAGCCCCAGCGGCCACCTGTCCTGGTTTGGTTCCCCCCCCCACTTCCCTGGGTCCCCCCTGGGTCCTCTCCGCTGCCAGGCTCACGCTGCAGGAGCAGCAGATTGGACTGGGAGATAAAGCTGTTTGTTTACAAACAGCTCCTCCCCATGTGCCGATCAGAAGGTTCTAGCCTTGTAAAGAAGGTTCTTTGAGAGGCATCTAACATTCTCACAACTGGGTTGTGCATGCTCACCCTATTCAAATAATAGCCACATGATGGTTTCAAGCTCCTGTAGTACAAAAAGTGCGCTCCCCCTCAGAATGACAGTTCCTTCCAACCCTTTCTAGAAATAGAAGGAAAAAATTCTATGTGAGGCTGGAAGGGTGGGTATTTGTGAGAATGTTTGGAGTCATCTCAAAGAACCTTATTTACAAGGTAGCAACCTTCTGTTCTTCTTCAAGTGGCTCCTCACATGCTATTTTTACTAAATATGAACGTGCTTGTGTGATCAAGTATTGTTAATAGCATGCAGCTATTTTGATGTGGCCCAGAGGTTTTATATGTTTTAAATATGTGAACAGGATTTTTTTATCCTGCTATGGCACTACCACTGATGGAGAGAGAGCGAGTTGTCCTACTGGAGTCCCATCCACTTACTGGATGAGATGCTAGTAGGAGGGTTCTCTCAGTCTCCAAGTGGCAGGGTTTTACTCAGCAGCAAGGAGTTCCCAGTGTAAACTAATGTTCTGTCCAACACATCTTAACACTGAAAACTCTTTGTTGCTGGATTTTTGGAGACATCGCCTACAATGGACACGCCCCTCCCTAGAGCTCTGCCAGCCACGAGGTTCTGCCAACCCGCCGGTGACAAAGCCGCTAGCAGACCGGCAAGCCTTTGGGGCCCCGCAGCAAGGCTTGGCACATGGCCCCTCAAACCCTTGGGCGGCCCTGGAAAGAGGAACTGGAAAAGACCATGAAGGAACAAGGCATTTGAATTACATCAGCCTCAGAAAGGGAGTGAAAACCAAGAGGCAAAATCTGACTTTCTGAATAATGCAAAGGCAGCAGAGGCGAACTTTGAAATGGAGGAAATACTAGAATGTGAAATGGAAAGCACACAGGATCCGTTGGAGCAAAGGCTCTGCATGTTACTGTTCAGTTTTCCCCCCTAGCATACGAAGGTTCCTTACCCAAAATAGAGCAGGATACCTCCGAAACAAATCGACCACAGGGCTGTAGGGAATCAGGGATCATGCTCAGTGCAAGCTGATGATGCTGTTTTTCTCTGGAGCACACTCTACAATACTCTCAAGGGTTTTTTGCCTAGATTTCAAGGCTAGCAATTCTAAACTCTGGGGTTCCTCCCCATTCCTCAGAAAAAGGTGCTCTCCACCACTAGCTGCTGAGGAAAACAAAGATTGATGCCATATGAAGTTCAGCAGCATTGACTGGGAAGGACTTTATTTAATTTTATTTATTTGGATTTGTACTCCACCTTTTCCCACAGGCTCAGGGTGGCTTACAACATAAGTCATAAAAAAATATAGAAACCAGCAAAAATATTAAACCATATAAAATTCCAAATCAAAGTCACCCACCTCCCCACCCATTAAAAGCTCAGTCAAATAAGTAGGGTTTGCATTGTTCCAAGAAATTTCAGTCCAAATGCAACAGCAGGGCTACACCCGGGACATGAACCAGTGCCAACAGTGGGCAAAGGACCTGAGGTGCAGGTACAAGGAGATCAGGGACAATAACTTTGCCTCCAGACATGGGAGGCAAAGATTGCCCTATTATGAGCTCCTTGACCGGTTCCTCTGTGTCAATGGAGCTATCGTTGTATCCCACCTACACGGTTGCACCTTTGCCATGGGCCAGAAGTGGGTGGATATGCCATTGCAACCACTCAGGCTGCCCCCACAGAAGCCACAACCATCGGCGGAGATCCCTCCATGCCCATCCCCACCCCAGAGCCAGCAAGAGTCGATGCGGACATGGACACTGTGACTCTCATGGTGTCCATCCCCTCGAGCTTGAGAGCCAGCCCTTGTTCAAGGAGCCACCCAAGGTTCTAGTTGAGGGCACAGAGAACCCAGATGCCACCTTTGTAGAGGAGGCAGAGGAGAACGGTAAGCTAAAGCGCCTGGGGTCTGTGTTTACACAGCTGCATGATAATTAGATAACAGTAAATGAAAGCCTTTATGTTTGTTAATGTTTATGGTGTTGTCCGGTGGCCAGGAGAACGCAGAGGAGCAGCAGGAAAATCACCAGGAAATAGCTCCACCACACAGGAAAAGTAGGGGGTGGGAAGGCTCCATAGCAGGCCCGTGGGCTGGTGAGGGAGAGGCACCATGGTAGGCTGGCAGGTGGTGGAAGCCCAAATAGCAGCTGGGGAGGGGAGCAAGGAGATGGCATGAATGGCCACAGTTGATTTCTGTATGTTCTTCGCTCCTCTACAGTGGATCATGGGAAGAGAGCTGCATGGCACTGGGATCCCGCAGCAGCAACTGCTCCAGTAGCTGCATAGGCCGGCTACCCACTTCCCCTTCCCTTCGCGGGGGGGGGGGAGAAGAACTGAAAATTGAGCAGGTGGGGGTGGGAAGCAGGGTGGGGCAGTAATGGCTTTTCTTGATGCCTTGCTACAGGTCTGCCAGCATAATGGGCCCCATGGAACTCCCAGCCACAAGTGCCAGCAGAACCAGGACAGTGCAGGGAGGATTTGGCAATGGTGCTACTTGGGGAGACCACTGGGCAGGTGGATGAGGTCCGCAACACCATTAATGGCATGACCTGGGAACACAGGCAGCTGGTACAGCAGAACACAAGGTCTTTGCTGTCTAGGCCCACCTGAACCACTGGAGGGAGGACAGGCACTGGGAGTGGTTTGAGTGGTTGGACAGCATGCCTGAGAAGGCGAGCAAGGAAACTAGTGAGATGTGGGCACAGACACAAAGCAGCCTATCCCAGTCTATCAACCTCCAGAGCTCCCTTCTTGAGCATGTTACTGCCATGACCACGAGCATTGTTGCAAAGGAAAGGGCACCTGCCCCTCTAACCCCCATCGCCTGCCTATGTGGAACCTGACCTTCC